>JXSR01S004869.1:124986-141963 GCA_000969725.1 Ophiothrix spiculata
ATTGAACTCCTTAAAAATGGAAATGGTCTTGTTTGTCTCCTAAAAAACTGCATTAAGTAGGGGCAAACATCAACAAATTAGTTAATATTGGCTAAAGGATACAGATTAAGAGTACTTAAGCTTAATCATTATGTATAGAACCACATTGCCTGTTTCTTTTGCATTTATCAAGATTGCAAAAAACGAATATGAATTAGTTAAATAGAATATGCAAAGCAACATCTTTGGAAGTACTGCTATTATAATATAACAGAATATTCAAATATGTAAATTGTTCTCCATGTACATTGTAATTATTTATTTTTATAATCATTGTGGATATGTTATGCTTACAACTCTTGTTGTCAAAACACAATCATGAAAAATATATCGACCAAGTGGTGACTGATGGCGGAGACCTGATTGATCAAGGCCAACATATATAGACTTCTGGGCCCACAGTGGTCACAATTCATAGCAATTATTCACTTCACGAGGTGAAACATGTGCAAATCTTATAATCTATAGCCCTCATTACTATTTTATCACATGCGACCTGCCATATCAAAAGGTACCTTAAGGGTCCAAAAATCAAAATTGATGTTTTGGTCTCATCTGAAAGCTTAAATTTAAGCTTTAAAATGACGATGTGCTTTTGGTTATTGGATGTTTGATTGCTAAGGTACATCATCGAGCTGATTTGGAAAACTATAGTTCTGACTTCTGAGTAAATCGACTTTAAAGATTTTGTACTGAATAAAACTTGAATGGACGAAGAATGTTTTAATCTTGGTTTCAAAACACATTTTTCTAATGTTTTAGATGTTGGAACCCGATTAACATGATAGAATACACTTCAAAGGTAACGTTTCTGATGAAAATAGAAATTCAACCTTTTTTACAACACTCTGCTTCAATGGCCCATATCACGTAATTTACTATGCTGACCTAAAGGTACCTATTGATATGTCAGGCTACATATTTATTTCACTGGAAATAATTAATTTCTGTACTTAAAGCTTCTTGCTAGAGAAGTAAAAGGATCCTAAGGATCTTAATCCTCCTTAGAAATAGTTATGCTTTAAAATTCATTAAATTTAAAAGGAACAACACTTCAATTGACTATATATCAGTTTTCAGAAAAGGGTAAGACATCATGTTAAGTATCACTTTGCAAAATAGTGACAAGGCTGCCTGGTTTAAAATAGTAAAGCTCACACAAATAAAACTTAAGAAAAATGAAATAAAAAGATTTATATCCCCTTTGTGGCTGGTGGGCACAAATATTATACTATTGTATTATCAAGATACAATCAGATTCTTCAAAGCCTATGTGGTAAGCATTCTGTTGTATGGCTCAGAAACTTGGAGAATCAGCAACAAAATGGAAGATCATATAAAAGGTTGCTACACTCAACTTTTATAACATCAGTTGGAAAGATCATATTCCAAATATGACAGTATATGGTGATATCCCTCCAATAACTTTGACAATCAGGCAATGCCATTTATGTTTTGCTGGACACTGCATCTGCACCACCAACCAACCCATCTCCCATTTGATTTTCTCAAACAGAGGTAGTACACTGACACCATCAAGAGTGATCTATGAGAGATCCAACATGTCATGCATGACAGGGAAATCTGGTTCGGACATGTAGCCAGTGCTTCTTCAATTCCGTCCACGGACGATTGATGATGATACAATATATCTCATCATTCAATTGGTTTGATTTTGTCTTTCCTTTTTTCTCTATCCTCTATCCCACGCGACTGATATTTATAGAGACATATAAATGATCTTGAAATTACAAAATACCGTATAAAATTACACACTTTTGTATGGCATAGTCAGACCTATGTCATAATTGCACCTTACATTACACCGCAGATAGCAGAATATCTTTCAATAAAGTATGACGTTTACAAGCTTAGTATACAGGGCATTTAGCAAATGATCAGGATTTCCTTCAATCAATATTATATGTTGTATCAAATGAAAAATTGTCTCCTTTTATCCCAGCACTTCCTACCCCCAGGGGACACTTAATGCAGATAATATAAATCTAGCCTCACACACCACATGCATTATATAGCAATATTGTCTCACTAAAAGGCTCACATATGTATGTTATGTTTTTAAAAGGTTAAAAGCTTTTCAAAGAAGGAATTTATTATGAGATGGAGAATTAGGATGGAGTCAGATGTTTACTTTGTGTGACATGTATCCTGAGTCTGCATACACTTCATATAGCCCAAGATAAACCACAGACATATTTCATTATTTTTAAGTCGGTTTGGTTCAGGAGGTTCCAAATATGTTGAGGCCTCCACCAGTAAATACAGCCCCTTGTCATTTTCACTTTTTGAAACATTTGCAAAGACAATGTTATAAGAATTTGAAGCACAAGGATACAGAATCTGTCAAAAATTAAATTTCAGCAAATTATGACCATGACATATATTTACACCTGTAGCACAAAATGAAGTTTGCTGCATTTGCGGTTTGTTTGAGATGAACAGTCACATATATTGCTGACATTATTTCAAATACAATGTTTAAACAATAAAAAATTATAATGATGACACCAGCAATGGTTTTCTTAACTACACTGTTGCCAAAATAAAAATTGTGTGGAAAATGTAAACGAAAATACAGGGCGAGCGTGTCATTATCTAACAATGGAAACCTCCACTATGGATTTTTGTTTACATTGTCAAATAATTTGTTGCTTGGCCATATTGTTGGGTATTAAAGTTGTCAAGACAAACGATCAAAGGTTGGCTTTTCCAATGCAACCTATCACAGTGTGAAACAACAGTTGTCTAATACAGAATTGAAAATCTTTCAAACTAAAAGTCAGTAAAATCTTGTTTTGTTTAACACATAACTGTATGATTGCAGATGATCATAATGGTGACATTTCTGAACATATGAATTATTGGCAAACTTTGTGCATAACAAACAGATAAATGCTATATCTAATTATCTTCCCATAAGCAAATATATAAACCATAATTACAGATTATAAGTAATATGACTGGTCAAATCTTGCTGTATTCATTGTTATCAATGTTTTCTAAAAAAGAGAATTAACATATTCTAGTCAAATAATGAAATTGATACTCAGTGTCAATAATAAAATTATCTATATTGACCAACATATGTTCAAGTACCCTGTCACAACTTCTGCGAAGCATTTTAGAGCCTTATATATTTACCATTATAACCACTATCCCCGCTAGCATGTACATCAATTCAAGCCATCATAGAAAATATGACAAGATTTTGAAAATAAATAAACATTACATATATGTTATTCAAGTAATGTAAAACATCATTGGTGATTCTCTTATTGAACCTTCCAAGGTCGTGCGTAATCTGGGTGTCATGTTTAACACACAATTGACTATGTCCTCACAAGTTGCATCTCTATCACGCAGCGTAGCTTTCCATCTTAGAAATATCTCCAGAATTCGCCGCTACCTTGATTTTGACACCTGCAACAATGTTGTCCGATCACTTATCCTGGCCAGACTTGATTATGGTAACATATTGCTCATGGGTGTAAATACCACTGAAATCAACCGCCTACAAAGACTACAAAATTGGGCTGCTAAGCTTGTTTTTCAGGCAAGGAAAAAAGATCATGTGTCTCCACTACTTCAGCAACTTCACTGGCTGTTTATATGTGTACAAGTGTTTAGCAAGTCTTGGCCCAAATTATATTCAATCTCTGCTCACTTTGTATAATCCTGGCAGAGAGGGACTTAGATCTGCTAGTGACACTACCCGCTTGCATGAGAGTAAACTCAATTACAGATTTCTGACATCAGCTGCAGATCAAGCCTTTGTATTTGCAGCCCCAAGAATGTGGAATAAGCTTCCTGTATCAGTGCGCAGCTCTGTTTCATTGCCTGTATTTAAGAAAGCGCTGAAAACTTATTTGTTTTCAAATATCTAACTTTTCTGTTTCTTAATGCATTTTTTGTTGTTGATTGTTTTAGCGCTGTGATCATATGGAATGGCGCGTTATAAAAACCATTTGTATGTATGTATGTATGTATAGATCATAATCTGCTGAAATCATGTGTAACTAGAGTTGAAAAATTGGTTTTTGTCATAAAAATATCATTACTCTGTAGCTTCGTGTCTCAATATTGATATCACTTGTGCAAGTGATGAATGAAACTTGATTTTCATCAAACAATCTCAAAACTCATGGGACAGTTGGGCTGATTCAATTTCTTTTCATACTTGAGTCATTCTTGAAGAGGTTCATCAGGATAGTTGAAGTAGAATAATTAAAAAATTTCTTGTAACATATCCAATTTACTCACGTTTTGGAGCTATGATGTTTTTGAGACCTATTTGGCTGGTCTCTTGATCACATATGATGGCTTCTGGAGACATCCAGTTCCGGTGTTTCTAGATGGTTCCTGGATGATGTGGTCGTATATGTGATTTAGATTGTATGGCGCGCACCCCTCGTTGTTCATAGTTAGGTTGCCTCGCCTGCGTATCCAGATGGACTCTCTAATCCATCTTGGGTATCTTTCATTCTCTCTGTGTAAGATTTTTGGATTGTCCCAGTCTATAATATGGTTGGTGGAAGATACAGGGTGTCCAAAAATTAACTCCCCATTTTTAAAAGCTTATAACTGTAAAACAAGGATTCGCATGGCAAGTATAGACATATGTATTGATAGAGGAAACTTGTAGAATTAATTTGGTACCAAACATGATATAATTGCCACTTTTGAAAATCATTTTCAACGTAAATTACATAAAATGTAAAAAGCCTACTTTCATACTGAGAAGAAAAACAAATGTTAGAGTCACATGTAGAGGAGGGAGCAAATCTTTGAAGACAGGAGAATCATTAATTGATAATTTTAATGACTAATTCAGCGAAACAGCTTTTACAATGTTAATACAAAGATTTTTGATTGTGGTTTTGTCTTAATAATTACATAATGCTCATTAAAATGTTTTTAATTTGTCAAAGCGTAACTCTCGCATTATGCTCATCTTTAAATGGTACACAACAGCATTACTCCTTATTCCACATTCAAAGTTACACTCACAGGGACATATCAAATTACCTCCTTCTTATCCAGATTAAGCTGCCTAGTATTTCAGAATATGTTCTAAATGGCCTCCTTGCAGATTTCAAAAAAATCTTTTACTCTAACGACAAAGCTCTGGAAGTTTGTGCATATGTTCTTCTTGATCTTCCTGTTTTCACTGATGATGTTCTGTTTCAGGTCAGGAATAGTCCATGGTGTTGGGATGTACTGTCCTTCAGATAACCCAAAAAAGTAATCGAGTGGACTTAAATCATGGGAGTGAAAGGGCCAGGGTTTCTTTGTCTTGAGCAATATGATTGTTCATGAAAAAATTAATTAATACAGCCATTCTAAACCGTTTAGCTGTATGAGGCCTCATGTGGTCATAGTAAAGTGACAGAAGAGTATCAACACTGTATGGTATATTAGCTCAACCACTTTGAACTTTCAGACCTTCTTGCTAACTTAGAAGTTTACTGATCGCATAATGTTTGGTATCAAAAGAATTCTACAAGCTTCCTCTATCAATAAATATGTCTATAGTTGCCATGCGAATCCTGGTTTTAAAGTTATAAGCATTTAAAAATGGGGAGTTAATTTTTGGACACCTTATTTGAAATTTTGTCAACTTCTCTGCGGTGTTCTCCGATGCATGTGGCCAGTAATCTACCGGTCTCACCAACATATGTAAAGTTGCAGTTCTTGCAGGAAATTTAGTAAACACAACCCGCTGTGTTGCCAAGTTCTCGTTGGTCCTTGGGGTGCACAGGGTGTTTACGAAGCGTCATATGGGGTTTGAAAGCCGTAGCGATGTTATGTTTGTTGTAGATTCTTTGGAGCTTTTCGGAGACGCCGTGGACATAGGGTAGGACGACCATGCCTTTAGATGGTGTACTATCTCTGGATCTGGCTTGCTTTTTGGTGTTGTTGTCCTTTTGCTGTCGCACTTTACTGATGGTCCAAGTTGGATAGTTACATCTTTGTAGTGCCTGAGAGATATGTTGTATTTCTTGCTCTTTGTCTCTAGGTTCAGTAACAATGCGGTCTGCCCTGTCCATAAGTGTTCTAATAACCGCAAGTTTGTGTTGCAGAGGATGGTGGGAATTGAAGTTGAGGTATTGATCGGTATGTGTTGGATTCCGGTATATGAGAAGTTTAATGCTGCCGTCTGGTTTGTGAGTAATAAGCGTGTCCAGGAAAGGGATTTGGTTGTCTTTCTCTTTCTCGTGGGTGAATTTGATGTTTCCAGTAGGTTCAAGTTGGTTGAGGTATTCTGTGAGTTTGTCGACACCCCCTTCTTGTACAAATTCCAGTATGTCATCCACGTAGCGTTTCCACATTCTAGGACGACAGTCTATGGGAGCGGTGGCCATGGCTTTTTGTTCTAAGAATTCCATACAAAATTCTGCTATAATGGCTGAAACCGGGCTTCCCATGGCTGTGCCGAAACGTTGGCGATATATTTGTCCTCTAAAAGTGAAATAGGTAGTGGTAGCAAAGGAATTTTAAAAGTTCCATGAGATCGTCAATGGAAAGGCGGGTGCATTTGTGGAGATCTTTGTCAGCCGTGAGGCGGTCTCTGATGATGTTAAGTGTCTCATCTATGGGAACGGTTGTAAATAAGGAGACTACGTCGTGAGAATTAAAGATTTCTCCATCTTCGATCAAAACTTCGCTGAGATCTTCTGCAAGTTGTTGAGAGTTATTCACATGATGTTTAGTTTGTCCTATGATCGGGGCTAGGATGTCTGCCATAGATCTGGAGGTGGCGTAGCCTATCGACACAGTGTAGTCCACAATAGGTCTGAGGGGGGTACCCGGTTTATGGATTTTTGGGGTACAGTACATCCTAGGTACATTCTCCGCAGTAGGAAACAGGTAGTCGTAATCCTTTTGGTTAATTTTGTTCTCTTTCTTTAAACAGGTAAGACATGACACCAGTTTGGTTTTATAAGCCTTGGTGGGATCTTTGTTAAGCTTTTCGTAGGTTTTGTCATCGTCCAGCATTGTTTTGATTTTGCTTTCATAGTCATCTTTATCCATGACAACACTAGCTCTACCTTTGTCTCTAGGGAGGATGATTATTGTATCCTCTTTCTTGAGGTCTTTTAGTGCAGTTTGTTCATCTTTGGTAAGGTTAGAATTTGGTACTTTAGATGATCTTAAAGAGCCAACAATTTCACTTCTAAGTTGTGATGCTTCCGACAATCCAAAAATCTTACACAGAGAGAATGAAAGATACCCCAGATGGATTAGAGAGTCCATCTGGATACGCAAGCGAGGCAACCTAACTATGAACAACGAGGGGGGCGCGGCATACAATCTAAATCACGTATACGACCATATCATCCAGGAACCATCTAGAAACATCGGAACTGGATGTCGTCACAGAAGCCATCATATGTGATCAAGAGACCAGCCAAATAGGTCTCGAAACGTCATAGCTCCGAAACGTGAGTAAATTGGATATGTTACAAGAAATTTTTTAATTATACTTGAGTCATGTTCATCCAACAGACTGTAACACAGTTATAAAGTTACAAAGTGTGGCACGCACAGCTGTAAAATACAGGAGGTATAATAATAACTAGCCATCCATCGGCAAAAATCCAAGATGGCTGGAATCCCATAGGTTTTATGGCAGTCAAATTAAAGTGGAAGCGAGTACTGATTTTCAATTAATTATCTTAAAATAGTTGATGCCAAATCAGGAGAGAAAATAAATCCCATGCTCATATCCAAAAAAATGTAAATATCCATTTAAGAAACAGCAGATGTATTGACCCACCACTTTTCAATTTAATGAAAATATGTTTGATCATTTCAGCTCTACCTTCACTTCAATATGAAATTTAAAAAAAATAAATACTGGGGATTTATAGTGCGCCATGCCTCCCAGATTTGTAATACCACTCGGCCTCTGCACACTTTACAGGTGTTCGCTGACCACTGTGGCCCAAGTAAGCTCCATTCCACACCAAGCATCATTTCAGGTTCTGCGACAACCTCTAGGGGCGCTGAACCTTGATCAGCCCACATATGCACCATCGCTGCCCGGGTCAGCTCCCCGAGTTTCGTACGGGTTTCCACGAGACAATTAGCAGTTAGTTCCTTGTCCAAGGGAATATCAAGCACACTCAACTTTTGGCACCGGCGGGGTTCGAACTCGGGACCTTCTGCACCGCAAGCGAGCGCCTTACCGATTGAGCTAACTTGACTGCTAAAAATGTATGTACCAATGAAGCACTTCTATTAAACCTGGTTTGTTAATGTAGTAAATGCTTATCAATCTACTTGAATGAAAGACATCGTCGCTTCCTTCTTGCACAAAATTAAATTAGCTTTGATTTCATTTTGTAAGCTGGTTTTGATGTAGAGATCACAACCTGATATTCTATGAATATACAACTTCACGTTCCATTACTATTTTATCCTTATTTCATCCCTCAGAGATTGTTCATTTCATTATAAATTGAATCACTATATGACTAGAATATGGTGTCTATCTCTAAATAATGATTAAGTATGAAGTACATTTTGTTGTACTGAGAAAGTTCTGTCAAAGTATAATTGTAGCACACAAATCACTTCATCATTTTTAGTATTTGGTTTGGAAATGTTAAACACAAGCTTACCCCACCTTTAACATTGTTAGTATTCTTGTTACAGATTTTATTGAACATGTATGTGGATCAAATGTGGTCTAGCAGAACTTAGACGACATTTAATAATCCATAAGTTATATCTTTCAATGTTACTTCCTTTACACATGTTAGATGTTAGTAGCACCACTTTAATATATCTTTAAATTTGAGCGCTGCGAAACAGAACAAATTTGGCAGCTGTCTGTTGGACAGATGTAGATCCAGCAGTAAGAAGTCAAAACTGTGGGGCATCTTTTATTAATTTCATACAATCATTATAGTTTAATATAACTAGAAATTTGAGCAATGCGAGACAGGCCATATTAGGCAGCTAACTGAAGGATGGATCAAAACCAGCAGTATTTGTCCAAAATATCCTAAATTATAACTTGGATTAGAAATATCATTTAATAATTCCAAAAAGATGAACCGATTCTTTATTCAATATATAAATCATAATAGTTTCTTGGAAATACCAGTAACATAGAGTCTATCATAATCAAATTAAAACTTTAATAATAGGTGCATATAGTATTCCAATAGTGCAATAAGCATATATTATTTCCAAAGAATATAGTTTTATAGGTAAAAAGAACAAACAACCTCCCCACAAATAAACAATATTTTTTATTGGAAAAATTATTAAGAAGATGATTAAAACAGTTAACGCACACATAAGCATCTGTGATGGTTAAAGCTCGACTAAAATTATCCATTATCCGCACAACAATTTTTTCTCATTTTGTTTCAAAACAATATCTTTTACCATAATCGGGTGGTAATGGGTGGGATTTTTTATGTCGCCTAATGAACATCTAGCTAAACAATGGCCTGCTACTAATGTGGCTTCCAGCCCATAGCTAGCAATGATTCTTATTGGCTGATTTCACAAGTTAAATGTGACAACAATGTATGATATAAGCAAAAACTGTCATCCAAAGCAATTTAGTAAACATTTGAGTAGATTAGGTTCTTGACACAACAATAGCAACACTGGGCTAACTAATTAGGCCATATAAAATGAAGATTTATTGATATATCAAGCCAGGCCAAAATAAAATAGTGTTATGCGGACAAGCAAGCCATTCCCTAAAAAAACAAATCTGGTTTATCGCATTTGCTTTAAACCTTTATTACCTAAGTACTGGTAGGGATGCATCTTTGGTCACTGGCTGCAAGTGGTCAAGTGTAAATTGATATGGTTCTGACAATTTCCTTGTACAGCATCACAATACAGGCCAGCTCTTTGTAACTTTAGGAAAAGTTACAATATAAATGCCAGAATTATTATCATAACTATTACCAAGGTGTTTTGGACAAATTCAAGCCATAGTAATAATTTTTTATCTAAATGCAGAATTAAATGTATTATGTTGAACATACATCTTTTCGGTGAGCCACCATCAGTATTTCTCAAGGAAAATGGACATAGCTATAGCTATGAAGATACTAAAAGAGAGAGAAAAAAGGATTGGTTTATGTTTATAACTAGGAATTTTTAATCAATTTAGTAATCAAAATATGACTATCTGTAATTTCTACACAATACATAACATAACAAGGTAAGTTCCAAAAGTCAAAACTTGAAAAACAACTTTCAATGATAAAACTCAGTCTTATTTGCAGATGTAAAGAATTACTGATGCTAACTACAAAAATAGCAGAACAACCTCACTGATGCACAATTGGAAATTCAGAATGATAATAACTCAGAGATAATAGAAATTTGCACAGTGTTATCTATTTATATTGAAAACTTCAATGATTGAACCCAGCGGCAAACTTACACAATGATAATGGTCAAATTGTTGAAATACTATTACTACAGATAATCAAAACCAGTGATGAAAGATGATTTCCATTTTAAAGAAGTTGTTTTTATTATTTGCCTGAAGGTAATTTTGATTTAGAATAAGTCAAAGACCTCTTGTTTTACTTTTATTCAATACATTCATCCTTATCATTCTAATCAATCATAAAAGTCATCGCAGGGAATTCTTATTTTACTGGTTTGTCAAAGGGAAATATGTAGGAATAGATATTAGGATGTGTATGTATTTTAACTATTATAAATTGGGAGGGTTACATATTTTACACTTAACAACACAATTGCAGCAAAGATAAAAATAAATAAACGAAAAAAGCAATATCAAACAAAGCAAAACACAACAAAAACATTAGTGAAAACAAAGATGAACTACTTCAATTTTGAACCATTTTAATCAAGGATCTTTTCTAACAGGTCAATACTCTTATCCTGAGTACATTGGAAATGATATGCAAAATGAAATCTCCAAATGCTGCAATAACCATAGGCTACGCTAGTATACCATACAATGAAATCTCTAAATGCTGCAATAACCATAGGCTACGCTATTATACATACAAAATTGCAAACAAAATTCATACAAATTCATAGTATTCATAGAATATCAATGACATTCAACATTAATCCTATTTGCAATTTAAATTTTGAAACTAATGTCAAGATGCATTTAAAGACACTTAAATTAATATAGCTATCCACAATTGAAATGAAATCTTCAAAATAAATTTCCATCTTGCAGAATCTAATGGCACTCTTTGATATCATACATGTTTTATTTTAAGCTGCTTATCAATCACAATCAGCACTTAATAACAAACCTTCAATCTTCTGCAACCAGGATGCCCTGCATCTCTTTTAGCCCAGTCTTAAAATTACATGGACTTTGGCATGAGAATCAATCAATGACTGGAGATTGTTTTATATCTATGCTACCCATTTTGACTGTAGTATTTCTTATAATAAATACTCAAAGCCTTTGGGACATTTGCTGTATGAAACAGGTGATCTTTAAAGTAGTATTCCATACAGAGGCTGCTATTGAATTTTAAATTAAAACAGCAGCTCTGTTTCTGGTAAAGGTAGGTTTTCCAATCTGGTGACAAACAAAACATACACTTTATCATATTTGAATTAAGGACCAGCACCAAAATGAAGCAACTGTAAAGTTTCATTTGTATACCTTCAAATTAATGCTACAGGCAAATATTTATCAGAGAGTGACCCATAGAAATCTACAGGAAATTTGTTTTGGTTAACAAAATATTCCAGTAATTCAGCATTTCTTTGACCATGTTTCTTCAATGAAACATATTCATACACTCCGCGTGTGCTGCGCGTGTCACCTAGCCAATCAGAACGCAAGAATATAAAATATAAAGAGGTCACGGTCACGGAACCAATAACAGTTACACCGCTATATTTTAATAGTCAATATCTTAATTGTCTGTATGGATATTACACACACACCAGGAGTTATTTTGCAGCTTTTTGCGCCCACATATGCTCGGGGTATTTAAAAGTGATTAGTTCCTCATGATAAAGGGCTGATCAACACTTAATTTGGGCAGCATTGCAAGTAGAAAACAGGTGCAGAAATTTCACCCAAATAATCATTATTGTTGCCGCTTGTTGTTTTATTATATGTGGTTAAGCACATATATTTAAAAATATCTTGAGTGTGCATGGATGTCCACATAACTTGTAGACAACTGAAATGTTTTATTCTTCACTTCCAAAAATATTTGGCACTTTTTTTAAAGTTCAATAACTCTGCAACCACATATCAGAATTCTTGTCTACATAAAGGTTGGTGTGCATGGACAAAATCATCTTCCTGATAAAATATTCGCAAATAAAAATGGTCTATAATATAGCGCGGAAAAACATCTGAAAAAGTGTCTGGAACACTTGATTTAAGTATCAAAACAAAACTATCAAGCCCAGTTAAAGTCATGCCTGCTTGAATATGAGGTATGTGTCAACGTTCAACATTCTCCTACCAGGTAAATGTTTGAAAAAGCAGAAACAACAAGAGGCCAAATTTATGACAATTTTGAGATGAACAGTCACATATGACATTTTCAGAGTATTCATATGCATATTGATCTCCTTAAAAATGGAAATGTCCTTATTTGTCTCAAAAAGCACTGCATTAAGTAGGAGCAAACATCAACAAATCACCTAATATAGGCTAAAAGATGCAGGTTAAGAGTACTTAAGTTTAATCATGAGCTGTAGAGTCGAATTGGCTATTTATTTTGCATTTATCAAGGGAGTTCAAATGAATAGGAATTAGTATAGCAGATGCAGAGTGTCATCTTTGAAAGTTACTGTTGTTATTGTATAATATATTATTCAAATAAATGTAAAATTGTTCTCCTTGTACATTGTAACGGTTATTTGGAATTATTATTTTGGATCTGTAATGCTTACAACTCTTGTTGTCAAAACGCATGTCAAGTCTAAGGGGGTGTTTAATCTATAGTGAAAATAATTTGAACTGAACCAGGATTGATGCCTAAGACCCGATTAGTCAAGATAGGCAACATATGAACACATATCAAAATTTGTCATGTGAGTGCAAGAAAGTTGTTTCTGCAATTGGTGCCATATGGTAAGTTTATTTCATGCCTTATTACTAGAATGCAAAAAATAAGAAAACAACTAAGCCCAAAAGACAATAGTTACTAAAAATAAATTTGTACAGTAATATGTTCTGGTTATGTATGCTATGTGACTCTGAGGAGTGTGGACCTTTTGGTCCATACCATATCTAAACAGTACTGTCAGACTACATAACATGATGATTTAGTTCATATACTACAAATATGCTAGGACTATAATAAAATGTATCAAATTAGATAACATTTGTTTCTTCTTTTCTGGCTAAAAAGTGCTCCTGCCCAATACAATATTTGATTTCAAATTCCAGAATTTGTTTAAAATATGAAAATATTTGGCTTAGAAGGCTATTTTGGTTCAACTTCAGTTCACTTGATCCTAAAATCAGTTCAGTAGACCCCATATACTCACCATTTTTAAAGCTGAGTGACCCCTAAATTCTGAGCTGAGAACCTTGGGGTGTGGGGTGCAATACACTCCATGTAATCCAAGTTCTTACCTTCTTATTGGTTAGGTTAGACTAAGGGTCAAATTATAGTTCTTTTTGATCTACCAAATATTTTGTGCGACAAGTCTTTGTTGTCTTATAATCTAACATATAACTCCAATGAATCTTCTAATCAATAACGTATATTTAGTGTTGTAAATCACCAAACATGGCGTATTGATTTGATCACAAAGCCTCCGTTATTATTAGGAAATACATTTGAATTATATATCAGATTATAAGATAACAAAGACTTGTTGCACCAAATATTTGGTAGAGTGTATCGAGATTATTGGAAATTCATGAACTTCATTAATCCTTTAGTCCCACTCTGATAATTATGTGCACTGTTTATGATAATGAACTGAAGTCATTCATAGCTGTATATGCAACCTTACTCACATTGATTAATTTAATTGTTTGATTAATTAGACAAAAGATTTAAACTACCAATAACTCACCACAATACCACTATTAATACATCAATCATTTTATTCAAAATATCTTGCATAAATATATCAATTAAAACATAAAACATAACAATGATGTTCTGGGAATGGTCAAAAGACCATAAAGGCCTGAAGGGACCACCATGGTAAAACAAAGGTTTGAACTACACAAATGAAAAGAAAAACACAATTAAAAAACAAAACGAAACAAGCCAGGCACATTTAAACCCAAAGCTGACAAATTAGTTTGCAACTGGCAATGAATTCATTCTAAATGCTAGAGAGATTTACATCTACATTATTCCATAAAATTGATCCAGTTGTACTTATTCTATGGTCTAACAAGTTTTGCTTTGTTTTGTTGTCACTATCGTCAGAAGTATTCCGTGTTGGCTTATTTCTAATTATATTTTTGTTTGTACATAATTATACCTGGTTCAAGTTAAAATGTACCACATATATTTAAAACATTGTGTTTCAAAGATAATGGTCCTGTATGGCATCTATAATAAGGCAAAAAAAAATGTTGGGTTGTACTAGTAATGGTCCAAAAAGATAGGGTCGGTCGGTCAGATTTTTTTTTTTTAATTTTTTTTGTTTAACAATACGGCCTTGTGGAAACGTAAGAAGCAAAGCATGGCCATGGGTTCCACTTGACATGGACCCGTCTTCCATTCTGAATCCTCCGTCTTGACAATGGTGGCATTTTTGTTCAGGTGTCAAGGTTAAATAAACTTCATTGAGTATTGATGACAGTTTGAATGTCTTACGAGCGGAAACAAGAATATTTGGCCCTTGTTTTAGCTCAACAGGGAGAGCATACCTCGTACCTACTCACGAAAGGGATCCGTGAATGCTAGTAGTAACGGAACAGATTCCGTGCAGTACGTGTTAGTGGTGCAAAACATCACCGAGTTAAAAATGTAAGTTTTTAAATAAAACGATTTTGTTTTTGCAAAATATTGACAGAAACGAATTTAAGAATATATATTTAGGTGTATCAATGAATATTTTGAATGAAATTAAACATATATTTCAATTTATTTTTTTTAATTCTTTCATCGCTTTAAACATCATACAACAAGTATACTGGGATTCTATTGTCAAAATATGTCATTTAACAGCCGCGTTCTGCTGTCTAAGTTCACATGCTGTTTGTACGATGTATATATTAAAGCCTGACGCCGCCGCTACGTTGATTTTACGCTGGCCAGATATGCTATTTGGGATCTTATTCAGAACTTATTCAGTAAGTTTTGGGTTTTTTCAGTTGCACATTTAAAAAAAGATAAAAAAAGATAAGGGTCGGCCTCAAATTTCGGGTCGGTCAGTCGAGTACAACCAAACATTTTTTTTTGCCTAATGCTCATATGAAATTGTTCCTTTATGCCAATGTTTTTTTATAATTTAATAACTTTATCTATATAGCTTTTGCGTGTATTATCCCAACTAGCAATACAATTATTAAAGCAATACTATAAATTGGTAAAATTAAGCGCCCTCTGTCACCCATGACTTTTGATTTTTTTTTTAAGTTTATTGGGTTTGTTTTTGTAAGATATCAATACCGTCCACACGATTTGCCTTAAATATGCTTACTTTTTCTGTTATGGCAATTTGTTGAATTAAATTTGGGATCCGAAGTTTAAATCTACATGCATTAGAATCATAGGAAAGTAGGCATTTGCTCTTTTTAACCATTTTCTGGTGGCAAAACAAGTTTTTGACAAAATACACTTGAAAAGACTTTTAGATAGTCACATTCCTTTATTTTAGGCTGTTTTTACTGAAACAATTTTTAATCAAAATCTTATAGTATTGCTTTAATGTATGTGGGTTGCTCGGGCAAAATGGGCAGAAAGTGACAAATGAAGATTTTGAATAAATGTCTTCTAAAGTTAAAAAATGGTCAAAAGGTTGAATTTTGTTTCTTTGAAATTTTGCTATTGTAAACAATGGCATTCAGTAATTCAACATCGATATTCATTAGACTGCTTCACATTTTGATATTTAAATGAGGAATGGAGAAAAAAGTAACATAATATATATCATTGGAAACCTGGGATTATAGAGAATTAAAATATGTCTTAAATTCAATTTTGAAATTCATTACTTTCCTCTCATATCGTCAAAGCACTCCTCTTAATTAAGACATTGTGTTTTAAAGACTATGGTCCTGTATGGCATCTATAATAATGCTCATTTAAATTTGCTCTTATTCTCAAAAGTGATTTTTTAAAATTTAAAAAGCTGACGCTATTAACAGACATTAAAATCTCTCTTTTGATTATATTGTACAGGTTGATGACTTATGTAATTTTACATCATCATATGCTGAAATACTTTCACCATTTGTGTCACACTGTGAGGAAATAACTCAACACTACAGCAACCATTCAATCAGAAGATAATTGTTGGACTAAATGAGTAGAAAATCTTGAATTTTACATTAGGCCCTATTAATCACACCAAAACACACCCAATGCAATCTGTATTCTGCAGCTTAATTGATGCCAATGTTGCAACATCGAAACAATTATACAAAATCACAAGAAACTTCTAATCCTGACAGACAATGAGGATAAAGTGCCTTGCCCAAGGACACAACATGTTGGCACAAGGGTGGCACAAACTCAAATATTTATTCTTTAGAATAAAACACTATTTGGCATAAAGCCAAAATGAGGTTTTGGTATTGTGATATGGGGCCTCATGATGTTCGAATGTAATGAGCACCTTTTCTCTCTACATTGAAATTCAATAATTCATTTTTAAGTAATTGTCAAAAAATTAAGATATACCACGCGAGTCAAAAAAACTGCAATAATTAGATGGAAGCCATATTGTAAGAACAAAAGTAATTTCGAACAAATAATATTAATTTCTAAATAGGTCATG
>JXSR01S004869.1:142013-161691 GCA_000969725.1 Ophiothrix spiculata
CCAGTTCTGCAAAAAGAATTTTTACCCTTTTGACCTTTTGTGTGAAATATGCCAAAATGTGAATGACTGTTTCAGGAACATTAGCAATATGTTGGTTTGAGATAGAGATCAATTGCTATGTTTGCAGAGATAGACATCGAATGCTATTTCAAGCCTTTCCTGATAATTTCCCACAGTTTGATATTTTAGTTTCATGAGTTTTAAAGGTGTACTTTCTGATTGTAAGTAAGTGAGATTTGTGATTTATTTAAGTAAGGCTCCCAAAAAATGATGTGTTCCAACTGGTCGTAAATCCTGCAAAAATAGGGTCATGGATTTTTGTGTTTTTTTACAAATGTTTACTATTAAACTTAACGTTTCTAGCCAGAAACTCACAGTAAATGTGCTACTAGATTAAAACAAATCTTCGGTGTTACATCCAAACTAACTGGAAAATGATCTTGCTATGTCAAAATATGCCTTTAGCAAGCGTTGTTTTAAAGATTTTAAAGGTCAAAAATCTCCTTCAGGAAAGTAAAAAAAAAGAAAGAAAAGAATCCCATCCAATCGACCCAACTTTAAATTTTAAGCCATAAAGGGCAACACAACATTTTATTTGCCTAATTGCAGCAATGTATAAATGCGATGGCTCACCCCGAAAGGGGAGACTTTGCAGATGATATCAATTTTGATTTTATCATCTCATCTGTTACAGCATTTTCTAAGCTTTAAAATGACGCCTTACTTGTTGGAATTGATCAAGGCAATCAAATTTTACAACAAAAAATCTGCTGGAAATTCTTATTATTTTCTTTACTTTTTGCTGCCTATTTTCACCTGTTTCTTGAAAAGTGTTCAGTCGCAAGTCCCCCTTTTCGGGGTGAGTCGTCACAAATGATCAAAAAGTCAGCTAAATGTCCATGATGAATGATTTGGAATGTAATTATTATCAAGTAGGGTCATTGTGGATTTCTTATGTACTGTGTTAACCCATTAATGAATTAACAACCTTCTACTATATATTCAATAATGCCTTGGAAGTGTATCACTCTCCTTTCAAAATGCATAAGCTTGTGGCCTGAGGTCGAATTTATAAAGAACATTTTCTTTGCCCAAGTACAATATAGTTTTAATTCCCATGTGTCTATTTCATTATAATGCGTTTCATTCCCGGTTTCATTGCATTCTGGATTTTATTTTCATAAAACGAAGGTACTCATCATAGTGTCAAGTATACCGCGCGAGTCAAAAAAACTGCAATAATTAGATGGAAGCCATATTGTAAGAACAAAAGTAATTTCGAACAAAAAAATATAAATGGTGAAAGAATGGTGAAATTGATAAAGGCATTGCGGAGATATCCTTATTTGAAAAATATGGTATGAAAACAGTTCTGTCCAAATGCGCATATACCTCGTCAAACGAGTAAGTACCAATATTGAATTGAATTTCTTGCCAACACACATTGCTCTAGTGAAAATCTCTTCTTAATCTATTAATTTACTTATAAAAGATAACTTAGGCTGTTTTTTCAAGTGCAAAATGACATGTTTGGGGATACTGTCTAGTCTTAGAAGGGAGAGCTTGTTAATCAGTCACTGTTCAAAATGCTTCAAGATCAGTTCACAAACGAGCAATGTGCTCTTATTGCTGAGGTTTATTTTACCAACGAATCTCATGCAGAGGTGAAACGGAGATTGAAACAGGGTGCATTCCCTCCATCGCGTGTACCATGTGCATCCACCATCTATAGAATTCAGGCGAAATTCAAAAGAACAGGAACAATCCATAACCTAAATAAAGAGAGACCTGGAAGACCGCGAACGGCAAGAAGCAGGAGAAACGTCGAAGGGATCCAGAGGTGAGCTCGCGAACAAATCCCCTGCTACATGTGTCCCAATTTACGTTCAACCGGAAATTAAATATTCAGGGCCACCAAGCTCAAACGGCCCTTTTAGGGCACCCAAACACAAAAGAAAAAAGATTATGTCATAAATGTGTCCTCCATTAATAAAACATATGCACGACATTTGGACAGAACTGTTTTTATGCCTTCCTATTCAAATAAGTGTATCTCTACGACGCCTTTATCAATATTCCCCATTTTTTCACCATTTTAAAGGTAAATTTATGATCTGTTTAGATATATACATTTTATGTTCATGATATCTCTTGTTCTTAAAATATGGCTTTCATTTAACTATTACAGTTTTTTTTGACTCACTCGGTACACTTTCTCTATTACTTATAATTAAAAACAAATTTAGAGAATTTATCATACTTTTTGAAATGGAGGCACTTTAATCAACTTCTTTTTGATACACCCTGTATATAGAAATATCTAAACAGATTTTGGCTCTCTTAGTTGAGGTTGTTTCTGGTTAATGACATCTATTTGTTTTAGCATTTTCATTGCAAACTATTTCCCAATATATGATAGCACAGGAATATATAATTCAAATTACACAAAGTTAGATAAACTTGGAATTAACACATCATACTATGCAGTATTTATCAGCAGTGTTGCATAAGGGGGTATAGTAGACTCTCACTCATTGGAAACACTCAGCAGAATGAATGTAGTGAACTGTATGTATTTCAGTGATGGTTAGCCATATTCTGCTATTTGTTTAAAAGGACTATTAACTACTTGAGATGTGCATTCTTTGAGGGAGATTTCTTAATTTCACAATTTTTTTTATATTGAAAGCACATCTAGGCATTAATAGTTGAACACTGACAAGTGTGGTACCAACTACTTGATCCATGATAAAAGATCACCTCCTGTTGCAAAACAGTTAACAAGGGATGTAAAGAAGCATGCTATGGGAAATCCAAGCAATCATGACAAGATGTTGAGAAAGAAATAACCTCACTGCAGGGGGAAATACTTGTGCATATATAATATTTAAAATTTGTTTTAAGGTCTTTGGCACTTTGTTGAATAGTTTAACAAGTTAAGGAATAACATTTCAAAATCTCCCATACACAGTGAGTTTTAAAATGAAATAAGATTTTCCAATAATTACATATGCATATATTATGTAACTTTAGGTTGTATTAACTTTAGGTTCAATTATTTGTAATCTATATAGAATAGATTCCAAATAAAAATGTTTTTAAATGATTTGTGAATTCAGTAAATTTTGTGTATATCCAAGAACAAAGCTTGTCAAACAATATCAATAATAGTTGGAAGAATGAAAAATAAAGACGATTTGGCTTTTTCACTCCTAGCACAAGGCTTCAAACATTATATGTGGTACACATTTAATCAGTGTGGCTACTTAAAAATTTGGAAAATATATTCCTTTTATGGTTACAAATGCTTAATCTGTAAGGTATTAAAATGTTTGATTAGTTTTCTTAAGACCAGTGTATTCTTTAATAAATACAGTGTATTATTGGGGAGGGGTCTTCTGAAACACAAAATCTGCTTAGAAATTCATAGAATTTTAGTACTCGGTATATATATTTGTGTTGTGTATTATTTGTGTTGATTTTTGTGCTCATTTTTGAGATACCGGCATTCTAAAAGTTTTTCCCAAATAATTCACATGATTTACAGCATAAAGTATAGTGGAAACTCAAATAAATGAAATTAATGTCTATGTGCTTTTAAAAAAAGAAAAGCAAATGCTGAATAGAAAAAAACATATTAAATCAAATTTGATTCTTTTGATGGCGCATCTGCATAAATGTCTGCGTCTACTTAGATGTTGTGCAAGGATGCAGGCTTTAACCAAGCACGTTTAATTTCACTATGAAAGAAATGATTATCCAACAGTTGAAAGCAACTGCAAGAAACCCACAACAGTCAAGTGGTTCATGGAATGGCTTATAAATTAAAACTTTTCATTAAAGTGTAACACATGCCTACCATTTATTCTTTATGTTTGAAAGCATACTGTAGCATTTCAGCAGTTCTGGCTATCTTTTCCCTTGGCTTTCCAATCAGCTCCCCTCTTCTCTTTTCTTCATCATCTATTCTCAACCAATCTTCATATAGAACTGGTCTCACATCTAGTAATAAAATAAAAGAACAAAAATATTAAGCAGTGTGTAAACATAAAACTGTTACCTATCCTTCAAAACCATCACATTCAAATCAACTCAACGGTAAAAGGGTGTCATGTATATGCATAGATATTTCTGATAACTCAATAGAAAAACTTGAAAATGTTGTACATCAGCATAAAATTCTAAATATAATTAGTCAAAAGCTTTTAGATATAGTCAATTAGTGTAGCAGTGTTGGTTGTAAATATTTTTATTGAATTGAAAGATTGATTGTTCCATTTCACGATCCGATAGGCGAGTGAAATGAACAATCAATCTTTCAATGAGGGATGGTATATTTTTACCATCACACGAATATAAGTAGTTAATATTTGTTTTATATAACTCATCTATAGATTCTAGTCATTTGATAACACATTTAAACTATTGACTTACCCATTATTCATGTAGCAGAAAGCAATATGTCCCTACTGTACACTGTAGTGTTCAATCCAGTACGATAATAGTCGTTATACTATCAAACGGATGAAAGTGATAGTAAAGACTATCAAACGGATGATAGTGATGGTAAAAATGACAAATGGTCACGTGTTACAATCTTACCAATCAAATGACTAGAATCTATGGATGAGTTATATAAATGTATATACAAGTATTGCTTGTAGTCACGAAACATTAGTGCTGGGCCATATTTATACATATCAAAAAATTGGAATTACAAAAGTCAGTGTAACTGAAAAATGCATGCAGAGAAAAATCAAATTACACAGATTATAATTTTTATGGTAATATTAATACACAGGTCCATACATCATAATCTCTCAAAAGACTTTTTAATTCAACTTCTTTTTGATTATTCACTTTTGTGAAAATATCTGCTATACATAAGTGTGGATGTGATAGGGAAACGCTTAGGGTCTACTTCAAAACTAAACCCGCAGATGTCTGACAGGAACCGCCGGTTGCTATTGTTCTAAAGAAGAAACTGCCAGTTTTTAGCTGATAGCCGCCAGTTGAGCTTTGAAACAGCCACCCTATTAGTAACACAGTAAAATGGTACACCTCCACTGACTGAAAATTCTTTTGGTTTGTCTGCACACGGTGCCAGCTGTTAAAATTGGTAATTGAATCACACTTGCAGGTATTACTTGTTCATCTGCATTTCATCCTGTTCAATAATTCAACAGAAATTTACGCCTATGTGTAATTGCTCACAATATATGTAAGGAATGGAATCTTTTTTAGAAGTTATCATAAGTGGAACTTTTACATAGCTGAATGGATACATATTCTACCAACTCATTTACCTGGTGTGAACACAAGAGCTGTATCATTAGCTGAATCACACTTACAGGTGTAAATTATCTGCTAACTTTTCCAAGTTGACAATTGAATACCAGAGTGCAAAAAGAACCAAGTTCACTATATTCATATTTGAGACAAAACATTGTCAAGTCTATTTGGCTTACATAGTAAACTTATTCATGAATGTCAATGTAAAAAATGTTGCTTTAACAGTATATGTCCTACATGTTCTTGTAACCCTTTGCAATTTGTAAATTTCAACACTGGACTTGGGTCATTGTTGCATTCATATTCATTCATACTCATATCGCAATCAATTAATATCTTGGCATGTGGATGCAACATTGACTAAATTTTCCCCATGCAATTAAAGGGTATCAATTAAACATAGCTGTCTCTGTGGGCACTAACACAAATCGTGCCAGTAGCACTGGCATATAGGCAGGATAAATGTCACTTTTCATTGTTTAAATTCCCATCATTGTTAGATAAGTTTAGACTCTATTGTGAGAAAAATACAATATATTAATTCCTACTAGGAATATTAAAACTTAAATTGGCCCAAATATAAGTTTATAAGTCTCAAAAATGTTCAAAAACTTTTCCGTTGTTAAGACCTTAATTACATTTTAAAGAAATCAGTTCCAAAATACTGATTGTCTATGACTGGATATTGAAAAAATTGGTCACAAAAGTGTATAAATGCAAACAAAAAAAATGCCAAGGTCGTGTGTGAAAATTCAACCATAAGCAAAAGTCTGAATCTCATTTCACCACTATGGCTACCATAATTGGATCAAGCATACATAATTCTATTGAAGGATTGAATATCTTGGTAAAACAAATGTGTTGCACAATTGTAACAGCCAATTTAACTGATTATGACTTCTAAAACTTATGAATTTGATAAAGCAAAAGCCCATATATTGTACAAAAGTTTTAAGGAAAAAAGTATTCAACTTTCCGAATTTTACCTGTCATTAAATGCATTTGAGACTAAGATTTAAGGTAAAGCTAATGGAAACTGTATGACTGATGGTAGGAGATTTATTTTTGACAGTTTAATCTTAACAAAACCCATGCAGTAATTTCAAGGTTCCCAAGATGATCCTCCTATATGAGTCTATATAATAGAAAACATACCGATGGTTGAGAGAAATGACATAAGGAGTAGGAGAAAACATAAAATGATTAATCTGTGCTTGAAGCACTGTCTGTTATCAATTCTTTACTTTTTTCTTTGACAGCTGCAACAGGTATTACTGTTTGTAATTTTGGTCAAAATTTGATGTACAGTTTAGTTTTATGCGGGTTGGAAGTCAAGGAAATGTACAAAACCCCTAAATATCGTAAACTACACTTCAAATGGGTACATTACTTGGTCTAAAGCAATCTCTCCATCCCATACATTGTGCAGCTCTTTGCATGTTTTACTGAAATCCCGGTATGAAACAAAAGACCTCATAAATCACCAAATATGAGTCGAATCATATCCCATGCTTTGTGGTTGTTGATAAGAGATCAAGAACTACTCTCATCTTCTCTTTTAATTCTTGTAGTGATAAGTGACAGGTCACATATTGGGTCCAAAAATCAAAATTGAGTTTTTGGTGTGACTGGATAGCTTGTTTAACCAGCTTTAAAATGATATCAAAATTAAAGGCATAGGACATTCTGTTACAGAGCTATGACAAAACAAAGAACTACCTATGTCAGAAACACATCTACCCATATGAAATAGTAAATATGCTACTTGCTAGGTATAATTTTCATGCTGAATAAAGATATTCAACTACTTACATTTTAACAAAAATAATCCTTTTTCATACATGCATGCTGTTAAAAACACAATTTTATTACCGAAAAAATTCAAAATGTTTTTTTATTTAATCATTATGTAACTTTGACAAAACTGATGATCACCACATATGTTGTAAATGTATAGAATGCAAATGAAGAATGTAGGTATAGGGTATCATATTTTGTATAAGGCATTTACCAGAAGAGGGTTCAATAATCATTCGTGAAAAACTATGCCAAATTTGGTCAAAATTTTTCCTTGGATTCAACTGACATTATCTTCACGTAACACTTTACTGAGACACCTGGTACATATATACTGAATTTTGATTTTAAAATCCCTTCTTAATGAAATATTCATTGATTTAAAACTGACCTACACCGTGTTTCTACAGTTTACAAAACATGGTTAAAATGAGCGCTTGCTGAATTCATGTTTGCATAACTATGACACCTGATCAGCAGCTGTACACTTTCAGCTTAGTAATATACAACAAAAACTGTCAGAAAAGTGAATTTGAAATTGTTATGAGATAAATTTACATGACATTTGAGAGTCAATATTCAGTTAAGTGAGTGAAAAAGAAAGTCACCTGTAAACAAAACACCGGATTTGTGGTTTGCATCTTGATTTACAAAATCAGAAGGAAAAAGTCTTGCTTTAGGCATCAAGTTGAGTATTTGAATCTCATTTGTTTTCTCGTTATCTCTCACTTTCTTGAAAAGCTATTTGATGACCCTCTCTGGTAACTACATAAGTACCTAGTATAATAACACAAAGCTAAATCTTTTCATCTTCTTGTAATTTGCAAAACTTTTCACATTCTTTCAACTGTGCCCACACTTTGTAAATATCTACAGTACAGCACTAATTTTCTTAACACTCACTATGGGGAAAAACTTTCCACCTCCTTACTAAAAGTTTTGAATTGGAATATCAATTTCTGTTCATCTAAATTGTTCTATCATGGAAACAAGAAATAATTTAAGTTGTTTCTTTTTTTAAAAAGTTCAACAATATATTCTGTACATAGTGCATGTTTTATCATCAAATAATAAAACCAGAAAACCAATAGGAAATATCAGCAATGAAGAAAAAATAGGAAGATGATAACTACTCTGTTATGGTTTATTCCGTGTCTGTCGATATGCATCGTTCGTCGTTCATTGACACAGAGTAGTCTTTACACGCACAACACAAAAGAAACAACACATGTAAAAGTCTACGTATCAATTGGCATCGATGGATGGATATCGTCAGACTCTGAATAAATAATATACCAACAAAAAAAGGTCATGACAAGCCCCAAATATAATTAAGGTTCTGATCTGTGTAACCAAGTATGTACTCTTAGTTATGATTTTGGCATCATGTTTTAAGGCTACAGTCCCTAAAAACGTCTCGCTCGGATGAATGTCATGTTTACTGCAAGTTTTGACCTACTTACACCTATCAGAATATCACAATTTTTGGCATACATATTGTCTCTAGTTTACACATGAAACTTAACTAGTGGCTTCACGTCCATTATCAAGGTCAAAATGACGCCTAAAGACTACTTCGAAAAAATTGAGCCTTTTTCGCCAAAACCTCATAATTTCATGATGTTCGAACAAATCGACTGGTTACAAATTTTGACAGATTGTAGGCTTGATAATTCTTATTGAATTACAAACAATATTTTATAAATATGCTGAGTTGATTTTGAATGATAATGTAACAAACCCGGGTTGTTTTGCCCGAAAATCCGGACGTAAATTACAACTCTGAGTTTGCCCTGTTTGAGCTGTGAATTGCCTGTTTTAAGAATCTACATTATCTACACGTTGTCTGTTATAAGCATACGCATAATTTACTTACAAATTGAGCATTCCAATGAGGCAAATTTGCAATTTTTATGTAAACAAAAGAAAAATACGGCATTCTAATGTTTATGTTTTAGATTTTAGTTCACAATCTCAACGCTACCTGATAGCTCAGCGGTAGATCTCTCGCTTCGTAATGCATGACTAACCCCCGCCATAATCCATGGTTCAAGTCCCCGCAAAGGCAGTGGAAACTTTTTACCTTTTCATGATTGAAAAATAGTTAGGATTCACATTTTCCTGAGCATATGGATTCCTCGTACCCTTAAGCTGCAAGTATAACCAGAAATCACCAACAAGCACCACCTCAATTGGTGGTTACTTGCAAGTGCTGGTTTAGCACATTCAGACATATTTAGAAATTTTTTTGTCAATTCTTATTTCTTCTGGATATTAAGCAAACCCATGAAGATGCAAAGAGACATGCAAGCAACTATTTTGGGTACAAACAGGCTGACCTAGGCCCATATTTATAAAACACTGATAACTCTAGCTGGCAAACTAGCCCTGTGTGTACTTGTCAAATTTTGATAGACAATAGGCTAGTTGTCACCTGGAGTTACCAGGGTGTCATGAATATGGGCCCTGACATTTACTAGGTGGTTCTTAGTCATCCCTAATCAGTGCATAAAATATGGGCTTTGGATGCAAACAGTCAATTTAAACTACCGTGTGTGCCAGAATAAAAAGTAAAAAAAATATGTAAAAATGTAAAAGTGTCATTGCATAGCTCATAAAGCAGACTTGGATATTAAGTTTGTTTTACTTCAAGCGATAATCTAAAACAGCTTGGTCAAATATTTGGAGGCAAATTTGTCTGGTCCGGTTTCACGATTTTGTAAGTTCCCCTTGAATGAAGTGCTAATGAGTATTGTCTTTAATCTATTTATTCAACCATTACAAAATGTTTACAAATATGTTATGTACTTCTTTTATCTATGCTGAAAACATGAACAGCAATTTAATGGAAAAATAAGGCAGATATGATAAATTTTTCAGGGTGATACATTTTTTCTCCATTCAGAAACACTGCTTTATTACCAAAAAACAAGAAATCAGACCACATAAATATGCACCCAAATATATGATAAAACATAACTTACATTATATACCGATTGAATTGAAACAATGAGTATCTTAAAACTAAACATAAAAATGAAACCCTTGCATAGTTTCTAACTATCTGTTAAGGTAAGAAAATTACATACAAAGATTGTTGTTTTTTCTGGGACACCCTGTAGGTTAACAGTTAGCCAGATTGCATTTCAAAAATAAAAAGCTCTATTTTCTGAACAAACCAGTTACTTTCTTGCATTAGCATTTAAACATTTACACACCAATAATTTGTCATTCTAAACAGACAAAATGTGATAATGAGCAGCGGTATTGACAAGTACAAAGATAATCAGATAAATAAAGATGTGCTTTTAAGCATTTCTACCACTGATGATAGCTTGGAGGAAAGCTGTCACTTTGATCAATTCAATTATCTGTCTCGGAAAGCTAGAAAGATATCTTCTTTTTATTGATAATATAACGGTGCAAATAGTCACGATTTTGTTATCATGTTGTAATCATTTGACACATTTATTGTGTAAGGAAAGTGTTTAAGGGAAATTGGGAGGGTACAATTCTTTAATGAAAGTTAACAAGTCTTTATTTGTATTAGTTTTGTCATTATATATTGCATTTCGGATGGGGTGTGAAATGGTGGATCCAATTAAACATATTGTTGTTTTGTAATTATGCTTAAGATATTTAACTGTATCAGTAACCATTGTAGCAAGGACTTTTCAAAGATCTAATTATAGACCTTATTAGGTGTTAACATCTCCTTTTGAATTGCTGTTTTGAACTTGCTCTTCTATTTCTTAATTTGATCAGCCTCTATTGACAAATGCATGTTGAGAATTTGAGGTTAAGGATTTGAAAAAGAGCAGAGGTAAAAAATAATTTTCTATTCACAATTGACTAAGATTTCATGTACAAAAATAACTCCTTTTAAATAGTCTTGACAGCTATAAATTCTCTTTTTACCACTTAAATTGTTGGAAGGATTACAGATTAGGGTGTCCTTTTCATTCTCACAAATATCTACCAGAGAAACCAATTCACTGTCAAAGAATTTTTTTTCTCTAGTGCAACCGGTCCACACTATACACACAGCTCACAGTAATTTCATAACAATTGTTTGGTGCTCGAGTACTTTTTAAATGGGGAATTCAAATTGATGCAATGAATAAGGGTCAAAACATAGTCCGCCTTCAAACAAATTTTTTACTACCAACCAGTTGGTCGTGACGTCAAAATGACGAGTGACTTCAAATAGAATAACTTCCAACACCAAGTTGAGACCAAATAAAATTTCACGCTAAATTGCACAATGTGTTAAATTGCCATATATGTTTGTTACCGGTTTATACTTTAAATTTCATCGCAAATATTTGGTGACGTCACGACCAAATGTTTGGTAGCGAAAATTTTGTTTGAAGGCCGACTATGATTTGACCCGACTGTGAATAGTATCATATAATATGGGTTGTTTGCTTGGAAAATTGATCCGATTATGACATTACTTCAACAGCAAATACCAATAGATATACAATATACTTCTCTGCAGGGCCATTTGTTTTAGTTGAGTGCATGGTGTTGTATTCAGTATCAGTATCATCAGTATATAACACAATCTGAAATATTGCTATCATCAATAGATAACACAATCTGAGATATTGCTATCATCAGTAGATAACAAAATCTGAGATATTGCTATCATCAGTAGATAACACAATATGAGATATTGGGGATATGGTATAAAGAAAGATTTTTATCTGACCAAGGCAAAGCTAACATCAGGACACCTTGCCCTACCTCTCTGAATCAACAGATATTAATGAGATAGCACATGTCCAGTCAGAGTGAATAATGCCACCAATCAAACGTGACAGGATTCCTTAAAGCTAGACATGTGTTACTCCCGTCCACACACTCCTCCCTAATTCATTCAATTTGATTCATTGTTATACCTGCTGATTGTGCAGACTGCTTTTAGCCTACTCGGTTTGCAATTACATGACACACTTTGTGACCTCTTTCTCTAATTCATCACGATGACACTTCAGAGTATCTTTTATCAGTTTGAACACTGTTTTGGCACATGTCAAATTAGTTATACTTCTCCCGAAGACAAACAAGGGTAAGAATACAACATCACATCCAACTGCCAGTGTAGTGTATGGAATAATTTGGTCATTTTGTATAGTTGACTAAGACTTATCTTTAAGTCAAAATATGTTTAAAGTCTAATGCTCTTGGTCAAATTCTTACAGCACTTTTATCAATAATAATAAAACTAAACCTGTCACAATATGTCTGCTTCCAATCAAAGACCTGTTCCAATGAAGGGTGCTCTGACGAAATAAGTGGAAACTTGGAATTGATGATTTTGAAAAAAAACCAACCAACTACTGAAGTGAAAATTGGGTAAAAATACCATTTTATTTTTGGTTTTGGAAATCACACTGATACATATTCTTGTAACTATATGTGACTTGCTCCCACATAACCCGGACAAAGTCGCCAGAACACTTAAGGAGATATAGCCCAATAAACTTGTCACAAATCAATAGAAAACAAAGGAATTTTCAACCTAAATATCACTTTTTGACATACAAAACATTGAGCAATCCTGGAGTGTGATATATCATTGGAAAGCTTATAATTTTGCCATTTTAAATTTGGTAAAATTTGAAAAAGGGATTTGTGCGACTTTGTCCGGGTTTCGACAGAGCAGGTCACATATGTAAAATTTGGGCAACATTTATAACCTAGAAATGACAATTTTAACAGCTTTTATCAGAGGATATATAAATCCTTTGATAAAAGCCATTAAAACCAGTTCAGTGTTGTAGTCGAGGACCTGGTGTCCGAGGCCAAGGCCAAGGCCAAGGACTTGGTGTCCGAGGCCAAGGCCAAGGCCAAGGACTAGTTGTCCGAGGCCAAGGACTTGTGTCTCCGAGGCCAAGGCCGAGGACCAAGGACTTTTACAATGCAACTAATACCCGCACTAAAACACACTCATGCTCCATCTTGGTATTTGACATAAAATGACATTTTTACCATGACTGACCTTGAGTATAATAGGGATATTCATGGTTTAAGTTTGGTCAATGTGGGGTTAAGGGTTAATGAATTTCAGCAGTGACCATGAAATGATCTCAATGACATGGATGAACTTTTTGAAATTTGTAGGTTTCACCTTTAAAATGACCATATGACTTTGGCCAATAATTTTTTTACCTTAATCAAATGGCTATTCATGGTCAAGGTTTGGTCCATGTGAGGTAAAGGGTTCTTGAGTTATGGCATTGACTTTGAAATTACCTAGAATGAGATGGATGACCTTTTGAACATTTTTTCGGGTTTAACTTTGTAAATGACCTTTTGACCTTGGATGACTTTGACTGGACCCCTTTGGCCTCACCTGGTTTAGTTGAGATATACACCCAATATTGTAGGGGAAAATGGCAACCCGGGGTCACTTACAATGATGGATGGTACGGTTATGTGCCACGCTCAAGATGCTAATTCCAAGAATACTTCAGTTCCAAAGACTCCCGATTTTCCTTCAATTTTCAAGGAAAGAACTCAAATTTGTGTTTAATAAAGTTTCAACCAAATTTTGAAAAATGTTTAGCTCTATTAGTCGTTTTTTATGGGAAAAAACAGTTCCTGAGATACAATTTGGAAAAAAAACACAGTGCCATTGACCCTATTTTTGACCAAAAATCAGTTACGCAAGACTCTATGTTGGATATCGCGTGCGGCAATAGGCCTACTTACCAAGAAATGTTTAGTACCCCTGGACATGGCAACAGATTACCCCTCTCACATTTGATAATTATGATTGGCATCAGTCATGAAAGTTATTGTTATAATGCATTCAAGGATGTTGTGAATATCTTCTTTGCAAAGTTTCACCTAAAGATAATTTTTTTTTTAAATTTCAAAGTAATATTTTTCAATAAAAACAAGCAATCATTTTGCCTGTCCTCGGCAGTCCTCGTCACCGAGGACCAAGGACTTAGAGGTCCGAGGCCAAGGCCAAGGCCAAGGACTTCATGTCCGAGGCCAAGGCCTTCATGTCCGAGGACCAAGGACTTCAAAAAATGTCCTTAAGGACTCCTCGAGGCCAAGGCCTGGCCTCGAGGACTACAACACTGATTAAAACATCTTAATGCAAGTTACACGGAAAGTATTAAAATACTTTACGTGTAACTTGCACTACAATGTGTTTGGTTAAATGATGTCTTGAATTAATGAATTCTCACAGCAACCACACAATTGTCAGAGACTTACAGGATACCATGCATTCACAGACAGAAGATTACAATGAATAAAACATATTCAATTAACGCTCCTAGTAATGACCCAAGAGTTAGATTGCAGGTTTGGTCACTAAGTGCTACTTGATGGCCATCAAACTGTTTTTGCCTAATCATAAGTACTAACTCTATTCATGTGAGAGCTCTTATCTGTGTTGTTACAACCCACAGGGTCAGTAATTGTATGTTTAGGAAATGTATCCTGCTTCACCTTAAGTACTGATGTCCAAGAATTTACCATATCTTTGTATCCCTAAAGGTACCAAATGCATTTACTAGCTATTACAGTCAAGCTAATAAATAAATAGAATTGAATAATGGGGGTATTTACACTGGACACAGATCCAGATCAATGTGCATCTTCAAGATCCAGATCTTAAATCCAGATAATCAAAGAATGCATTGATAAGTATCAGATCCAGATCAAATGCCTGTATAGCCACAGTCTAGATGCAAAGCAGATTAACAAAGATGCGGATTGATCTGGATCTATGCTCCTACGTCTTGATTCTTGCAAAAAAAAAAGAATAAACATCTTCAAAGTTCATTTACAAGGTACTTTCTGCAATTAGAGACCAATCCAATTTCACATATTACAACTCTTGATAAAACTAACATAACTAAGAGTTGGAGTATTCCTCTTGTATATAAACGACCTCCCACTTGCTTCACCTAAATCCCATTTTATAATTTGTTGCTGATGACACTAACACCATGAAAATTCAGATCAACTTAAAAGATTAATTAATGACGAACTAAATAAGATATCAAACTGGTTCAAACTTAATAAACTCTCATTGAACATTGATAAAACTAACTAAATGATTTTTAAAAACAAGCATAGTGATAAACGTAACCTCAACATCCAAATCAAAATTGACAACAAAAATATTGAGAAGGTTGATGTAAGTTCTTAGGAGTCTTAATAGACGAAAACTTGTCTTGGGAAGCTCATACTACTCACATAACTAAACTTGTCTCAAAATGCAATGGCATAATCAGGAAAGTAAAACCCTTCTTAAATAAAGAGTCCTTCCACACCCTATATAATACGCTTGTTCTACAATACCTGTCGTACTGTACACTCGTTTGGGGAGATAAAAATAACTCAAATTTATAGTCCCTTTTTATAGCACAAAAGAACATTATTAGAATGTGCATTAACTCCCTTATAGCAGTCAAGTAAGCTCAATAGGTAAGGCGCTCGCTTGCAGTGCTGAAGGTCCTGAGTTCGAACCCCGCTGGTGCCAAAAGTTGAGTGTGCTTGAAATTTCCTTGGACAAGGAACTAACTGCTAATTGTCTAGTGGCAACCCGTACGAAACTCGGGGAGCTAACCTGGGCAGCGATGGTGCGAATGTGGGCTGATCAAGGTTCAGCGCCCCTAGAGGTTGCCGCAGAACCTGAAATGATGCTTGGTGTGGAATGGAGCTTACTTGGGCCACAGTGGTCAGCGAACACCTGTAAAGTGTGCAGAGGCCGGGTGGAATTACAAATCTGGGAGGCATAGCGCACTATAAATCCCCAGTATTTTTTTTTTAGAGCACACAACCCCTTTATTCACAGCACTAAAAAAACTAAAAGTTCGTGATATTTATACATATCAGCTTGCTACCCATATGTATCGGCACAATTTTAATTTACTTCCGTATGATCTCCCAAATAATATCTTTGCCACTAAGGCCGACATCCATGACTATAACATAATATTATATCATTCTCAAATGTATTTTATATGCAAAATTACACATTGTATTTTTATATCTACTTACATACTTTATATGACTTTTCTTGTGTATGATGAGATGAAACAAATAAATGAAATAAAATGAAATGAAATGAAATGAAAGCATTAACTCCTTTCAATTAACCTCAAAACTGACATAATATAATAGAAATGAAATACAGTAAGGCTTGTTGTATACAAATTGCAGGATAAATCATCATAAAAAGCAATATTTAATTTTAATGAAGCAGGTTTTGTAAAACATTGGATTAGATTCTTAAAGCACACTTTACAAGCAGAAATTTCTTAATCTAAAATCAAGCTTCTTAAAAACCAAACAACTTTTGCACAGAATAAAAAAAAGATATCAACATTATCAAATGAAAGTCTGATTTTTACATTTGATTTGAAAACTGGGGACTCACATGATACAAGGTTAAATACACCCAACCATTTATACTGATTAAACAAAAAACAGCAAAGTACATTTTACAATCATATTTTCCATCAGTTAGCTAGATATTTTAGACAGGTATTAATTGAGAATTTTTTTCAAGTACCTTCTTATAGCATTTGTATTTTTATTGGTTTTAACATAAGAGCTTTTTATCTTCAAAGATATAAATCTATATTTCAACATCATTCCCCTTCACAATTGATTATTTTAATGATCACGAGTGAAAGGACACAATGACTTAAAAGGTCAGATTTTCAAGATATCGTGCTCTTTCAAGAATAAAATATTCAGTTCTTACTTTGAAAGCTGTATTTTTAAGTCAAGAGTACCATGCAAGAGAAACAAATCTAACTACAGTAAAAACATTGCAGAGCGTAGCATTTAACAAGCACCCAATGTGTATAATTCAATTTGCCATAATAAACCCAAGCCCCTGGACATTAAGTGTCATTGATGGGATTTTCCCCCCTCAAGTTATTTGATTAGACCTAACACTGGCTACTTCTTATTAGATTTCAACAACTTAATAGGTAATTATTGTAAAGACCTACAACAGGCTGACCTATATCTAACACAATTAGATGGGATTTTATACACTTGATGCTTGGGTTATAATTTAACACCATTTTACAGTCCTTCATTCACATTCATCTGTGTTTTGTTACCATATATCAGGATAAGGTGAGCGAACAAATACAAATTGCAATTTCTTTTGATCCATTTTTAATTGTATTTGATACAATAGGTACAAATGTAAATGTCAAAAAAATGCATTAAACATTTGTTTTCAGTTTACAAACAGCATAAAAAGACAATAATTTATCACCTTCAAATTTTTGTTGGGCTCTCTAAAAAGTCATTTTGGTGATTTTATTTTTTTATTATTGGCAAGAGTTTTACGTGTTACTGGGTGGAAAACAATAAATTTAATTTGACAATAAAGTGATTCATTCTTAGGTCAAATTAATACACATTCAAACAAATAATTTTGAATGAGTATTTCTTTATATAACACAGCACAGATTTCTTTTAATCTCACTATAATAAATCTAGAATTATTCTTCGGTACGGAATTTGTACACAGTCATATCAATATGATTTTTAAAATTATTTGAAATATATGGATATTTTTAAAGTTGGATATGGTACACTCATGCACTTAAATTTAAGGGTTTTTTAATTGAGTATACTAGAAAACATTGTTCGTCTGGCGTCTGATATTTTATTCCACTACAAAAGAAGTTTAAGGCCAAAGTTCCATATTTATAAGAACTTTTGAAATAGTACATTGGGTAAATTTTGATGTAATTCAGCCAACGGATTATGATATGAATTTCTATCATATAAAACCAATTATATTATATAAAACTAATTTAAAGCAAATAAGTGACAAAAATGTTGGCACATACATTTAATGTTATTTCAAAATCCTGGTATAGTTGAATTGGTAACAACAGCTTACTTTTGTTATGTTTCTAACAACACATCAAAGGAAAACATGGTGGCAATGGTATGCATTGTTTGGTATGTACCACATTTACTATGTACTGCTAAATAGTTGAACAAGCTTACTCAAATTGTCTTCTGTCAGTGATCAGCTATGCACTACTGTCTATATTAATCCACAATTCTAGGTGCCTTTATTCACATTAAATCTATTCACATAATGTCACTTTGCTGAAACATAACTGGTTCACAGAAACAACCCAAATTGGAACATATGTCAGGTGCATGTATTTGTGAAAGAAGCCTTGTAAATCTAGATAATTTTGATTTATCTAAAATGACACCTGTATTCGAGTTTGTATTTACTATATACTGTAAGCATGCAAGCTGTGCCATTTTCTAGAATAACTGTAGACATAGAGCTGACAAAGGGTGAATTTTGTAAAGATTGTCTGACAACAATTCTGAGAAAGATTTACCTTGACGTTTCAAGGAAATGTCTACCAGACAAAAAAAGATGGAATTGAAGAAATGAGTCAACTCTGTTTCTACAGCACAACTGGATATTGAAAGTGTGTGATTCTGCTTATATTGAACAAACTAAAACCAAATTGATTCAACAAAAGGACTTATGCAGAAAAGAATATAACATAACCTCTCACATACAATATGTTTATGGGTTACCAAAATTTTTTAGTTGTATGCACCCGGAGTGCAGGACTCCGAATCAGAAGGTTGTGAGTTCTAGCCCCACTACGGCCAACGGGTTATGTCCATGGGCAAGACATTTAATCATGATTGCTTTGTCAACCTGAGTGCATTGGAGAGCTGTTATGGGAATATTACAATCTAAAGGCACATAGGGTCGAGTACCTAATTGGATAGTACCCCTAGTTGATACAACCTGATAGTGACAATTTCCAAGTGGCAGCGGTAATAATGTAAAGTGCTTAGTGAATTGCGTAGTAGGAATTGAAGTAGTTAGTTATAAGCGGTATAAAAGCGTCATATTATTAATATTATCATTATTATATATAAACAACTTCTTCAGTATTTATACATAATCTGGTAGATATTCATTTCTGTTCAATTGCCATGGTTTGAAAACCACTACTAACAAGACTAAATCAAAGTGCTGTTGTAAACAGCTTCAAAGATGATCTTATAAAGAGACTATCAAAACAGAGCACATAGAACCTTAATGTTTCTCTTTTTGTTACACTGATTACATCAAGTTAAGCCATACTTGAAGATTAATATTTTTGTAAGGTGATCAAATATCAACCGATATTTTGTACAAAATTGACACATTATGATTGTATTTTAATCTATTGATCTCCAGTAAAGAGAATGATTTAATTTTAGGTGTGGAATAACTTATGGTGTTATTGGTGCCTCACAATGAGAAACATTGAGGTCCTGACAAATGCCATGTTTCGATATGAAGAGTCACATATACAAAAACACACCAAATGTGTTATATTCAACTATAACCATACATATATTTAAGACAAAACATACCGTATCCACTCGTTCAATTCAACTACTCATTTTCTTAATTTAGATCACGTTACAGTTAAGCGCTTACATACTAGCGTGCCAACAATTGTTAAAATAATTTAAATGAAGTGTTGGTCATAGAGTATGACTATTTGTCAAACTTTTGGAAACAGGGATTTTGTTAATTTAAGGAGATTGT
>JXSR01S004869.1:163641-213543 GCA_000969725.1 Ophiothrix spiculata
TGTTTTCCTCTGAGAAGCATTATTTATGTATGTTTCTCTGATTGTTTTGGCATACATCATTTTATTTGTACAAACCGCCATGCACTGGTTGTGTACATGTAACAGAGCCATGCAAGGTACTGTCAAATGATCAGACTTCTATGAATCTTTAAACTCTGTGATAAATGACGTTATTAGGTAGCTCTGCTAAAGGGGCAATTCATGATCCACTTTTCACCCTTATGGTCACTGCTATCAAATTTGAGTTATTTAGCTTATAAAATCCCCAAGTGGCATATGTTACGATCCCCAAACCATTCTTTCATATGTGCTTGTTTTTTCAAGAAAAGTGAGAAAATGTGTCATTTTCTAATTATTGTCGGGGCCCCGACAGTAATTACAACACAGTAGTCTATGGGGATTTTCAAAATGCTGAAAAGCTTGTAACTTGGAAACGAAAGGTCAGAATTAAGTGAAATTTTCAGTATATATTTATGTTGTACTCTTCTTTTTATTTTGCTAGAAAAGAGGCCACATCAAAATCATGAATTGCACCTTTAAGTGGAAAGCAATGATATCGTTAAAGGAAGGTATTCCAATCTGATGACAAATTTTACATATACTTTTTCATATTTGAATGAAGGATCATTAGCAACACAATTGTAAAGTTTCATACCAAATTAATGCTACATGCAAATATGTGCCTGAGCGTTGCGCATATTTGTTTTTGTTAACAAAATATTCAAGTTATTCAACACTTTTTTGTCCATATCTCTTCAATAATACATAATATGGGTGCAAAATTTTACAGGGGTTATGAGAAAAATATGCGCTTTCATGTGGTATCAAAATCTCCAAGTCAATTTTGTGAGTGAAAGTGATCTGAACACACACCTTAAGTCCTTCATCAGGGTGGATTTTCCTTTTATCCTAGATGGACAAATAAAGGTAATCATTCATTATGAAATGATTATAGATAAATTACTGCGTAATTACTTGATGCGACTGAAATTGTACAAAAATAATGTACCGTGTGCTGAAGTTGGAGTATTCTGCACTCATGAGGTGCAGCCGAGTGAGTTGGACAACTTCGACTTCAGCACAAGGTGCATTAATTTTGTTCAATTTCCCGAGTGCCAAGTAAAGAGCAGCATAGTTATTTAAAAATGTGTTTGCTATTTCAATAAAACAGGAAATACAACCATCTATCGTCCCATGTTAATCATTGTAATTAAGATTTACCTTTCTTTTAAAATGAAACTTGCCATATAAGCCCGAGCATGTTACAACGCACTACGTGATACGCAGAGTGCAACTAGACGAGATTAATGAATGCATATAAGTAAGCAGGATATTCAATGCTTACATTGAAAGCGTTTTCTTGTATAACGTCGAATTATGGATGCTAACTAAAAAACTAGCCGAAGACGTCAACATTTTTCAAAAATTTTGAACATCACATGGCCAAAGAAGATTTCAAATAAAGACCTCTACACCAAAACAAACACCTTTGAGTGGAGCAAGAAGATCAAAAAAGGAGACTGCTATGGATAGGCCATCTTTTCAGACTTCCTGAAGACGAGCCAGCAAAGCAGGCCCTTGAAGAAAGCATCCGAAAAGTTAAACGACCAAGAGGCAAACCGAAAACCACATGGCTTGGAGCAATTGAAAAAGAACTTCGTGAACTGAATCTAAACTTTGTAACTGCTAAAGAAAAAGCCCAAGAGAGACAAAAATGGACAGATATCGTTGATGGCGCTGTGTCAAAAAATTGACGAAACGCGTTCATGATGATGATGATATAAGTTACCACTCTGTCCAATTAGATTTACAATTTCAACCCGTACTTAACGCAGAGTGTATGAATACCAAATTAGAAAACATAAGCTTTATAAACTTCAGGACAAAGTACTAAGCCCTGTTCCCAGTTCTTGAGAATATTCAGGAATGCTTGAGCCAAATGACAAAAATATTATTCATAACATAAATCCAGTATAATATACAACATGATTAAGAGTATCACCTTAGAATTATAAAACTTACTAGAAAGTGTTGTTGATACATTTCTAAAGGAATTTATTGTGTCTTGATTTAAAATATTTTTCATCATCACCCTTACATCAAAGCCTTCAGAAAACTTTCTGTCATTGTGTTAGGAATTGACAAACTTAAGGGAAGACGTCACAACATCCCCGCAATGCATTGCAGAAAACCGGAGTTCAAACCCGCAACGTGTTCAGGATTTCAAGTCTTTGAATTACGGTTTTGAAAAATAAAATATTTGCTTAAAATAATTCTCTGATGATTAATTGGAATGTTTATGCAGACAAATGTTTCATTGTACCTTGTACTTTCTACTGACATTTCGAAACATTACTTCAGTCTGCTTTATATAAGTCTAAACAAAATTTAAATTCTCAATTGCGGGTTTCACCTGAAAATATTTCGGAAATAACATTACGGTTTTCTGCAATGGGTTCCGGGGATGTTGTGACTTGTCACCTAAGGGGGGAAAGCACCTTACTCAATTTTATGTTTTTGCAAGTTTATTTTTTACCATAACTTTTTAACAAAGTGCTTAAAGATAATAAAAGCATACATTACCAGAAAGGAATTTTCACAAGGAACATGATGGTGATATTGATTTTTGACCAAAAATCTCAGTTTTTGAGAAAATCACAAAAAACACGTCTTTGGCCATTTGGGCTTCAAAACAAGCTAAAAATAACAATTTTAAAAAAAAATATGACTTTGGAATGGGAATTTTAATTTAAAACACCCATTCGGATGTTGCGTCTTTTTTATTTTTGAGGATTTTGACCAATTTTTTTGAATATTATGCCAAATAAGGTCAAAAAATGACCAAAACATGGAAAAATCTGAATTTTTGACCTTATTTGGCATGAAACTCCAAAATTTGGCCAAAATCCTAAAAAATAAAAATGACACAACATCCGAGTGTGTGTTTTAAATTAAAATTCCAGTTCCAAAGTCATTTAAAAAAAACAAAATTTTTTTAGCTTGTTCGGAAGCCCAAATGGCCAAAAAACATGTTTTTTGTGATAATTTCAAAAACTGTGATTTTTGGTCAAAAATTAACATCACCATCATGTTCCTAGTGAAAATTCCTTTCTGGAAATGTATACTTTTATTAACTTTAAGCATTTTGTTAAAAAGTTATGGTACAAAATATATTTGCAAAAACGTAAAATTGAGTAACGTGCTTTCCCCCCTTAACACTGGAACATGAAGAGCTACAAGCTTACCTTTTTGACTGAGCTGTTTAATGACCTCCTGTCTTCCCCATCCTACAGGCCTACTGATTTCTATTCTGCCAGCTGATAGGTCCTTGAGAATAGTTTTAGCTGTTTCCATAGCATCATTCAGACTAGATAAAATGACTCCAGTTGGGCCATACTTTACCCATCCGCTGCAGTATAAACCTGAAAGAGTAAAACAATATTCATCACCATTAGAGTGCTAAAAGACAAAATGTTCTTTCTCCCATTTCTACACTACATTTGTCAATTTACCATGTTTACTAAGATACATTTATTTAAGATCATCCATATCTATCTATATGTATTATCAAATTGAATATTTTCAGGTATATAAAAGAAATTTTAAGTTGGCATAATACACCAATGTGAATCTTCTAAGTGTAAAAGTCTCTAGTTCTGATAATCCCATTGCATTTCTTTGAAAGGCTTAGTTGTGAAACAAACTCCAATGCATTTTCTAAAATTAAATTCAGTATGCCTCATGTGTATTTCCACACAAATATACCATATCCACTCGTCCAATTCAACTAATGATTTTCTGAATTCAAATTGCTTTCACCAATTTGTTATCTCCTTCCAGTGTTCCAAAACTTGTCAATTTACTTTGATAATATGTTGGTTATATAAAGTATGATGAGTTTTCGAACTGTTAAAAGTGATGGTATTTATAAATTTAAAGGGTTTCTCCGATGGCAAATAGTTGAATTGGACGAGTGAATACGTTATATATAAATTTATTTCATTTTTAACTATCCATAAAAGAAACATGTGGAAGTGACAGTTTGATTTGTTTTTTATTTCTTCGTTAAATACACAAGACACTTGTATACTTAATGTCAAAATGTATTTCCTACTTGAACATGCTGACACACAGCGCTTTGTAATAATTTCAACCAAGCCAATAATGAATAAGTTAATTTCAAGTTAGCATCAAAAACTTTTCCAAGACAGGGTAAACCAATTCAACAATGCAAAAAAATCCCAAGCTTGTTATATTCATGTTTAAATGCCAAATAAAAGATAGCATTTTAGATAGGTCCATACTCACAAATAAAGCTTAATTATACCCTACTGTAACCTACAGTACATATTAAGCAGTCAGACTTGAACAAAGCATCATCAAGTCATAGCACATCAGTGGTGTAGCCATATTTTTGGGTTGGGGGGAGGCAAATATATTTTTCTTTCAGATTTTTATCTGGCGCATGCAATTTCTTTCCAAACTGAATTAAATTAAGACCCAAAATAAATTAAGATTGATTTTAAAAACTGACAAGGAAAAAAAAAAGGTTTTCAGCAATTCCACACTTCTTTTCCCGTAATTATCTGCACTTTAAACTGTTTAATGTCTTTGCAGCTCTCTTGTTTTTCGTATCCTTCCGGATTTTCTTGTTTGCTTTCCCAATTTCTATCAGATTTTCTATCAGACTATCAGGTAAGCAGTCTACCCCCTTACTGTAGGCCTATGCTGGCTTTGTCATTGTAGCACTACCTTTTAAGTAACTCATGGGTGTGGGAAGGAAAACAAAAGTGGTACAGGCCACAGCACAGGCCCTCAGGTTAAAGAGTATACCATACAACAGCTGGTAACCAAAAGTTGCCAGGGTGTGGTAATTTGAAATTCTGAATTTCTAATTTTAAGTTTGGCTTTATTTTATTCCAGTTTATTATTTAGGTTTTTTAACCTCAACCAGAACATGTATTCTTTCAGCTCTGAAGACAATCAAAATGTCAGCTTTCTCTCATTACCAACCAAGAGTAATATAAAAAATATTGAATATTCAAAGTAAAAAAAAAGCCTACACTTGCGGTAGACCTAAACCTGGTCTAAATCTTAGTTTGGGCATATTTGTTACATGATAAGTCGCATACATCAGAGGTACTACACTTGGTGCATAGGCAAAATCAATATTTAATTTGTTGGTCATTAAAAATTAAGGTACATTTCAAAGAGCAAAGCAATTGCAAATGTGAGGATTTCATTTTAATTATAATCATTAAGAAAATATAGAAAAGTAGACATAAAAACGGTTTTGTTTTGGGGTTTTTGCTCATCTAATCTTGAAAAATATAATTAAAAAATGCGTGTTCTTTTTGAGTATCAAAAATATCAGTTGTTGGTAAAAACCAAAAAGTATGTACCACCAATACTGAAAATATGACTTTTATCCAATTACTAACTTCCTAGATTGCGGACATTTATTCAGCAGAAATGTTATATAACTGAATTTGACTGAGAGGTCATAAGAAATCAGTATCACACAACAGACCTCTTATATTACCTTGAGAAAACACTTGGAGCTTATTTGCACTCAAAATTTTGTTTGCAATTGCTTCATTTGTTTTGTCAATAATGTTTTAATACCTGTAAATCCGGTGCTTTTGATGAATTAAGACTTTCAAGTGGTTAATTCAATGGAGCAATTTTATATTATTGTCTCTTATACATGGTTATGACGCACGTAGCCTGATTTGTAATTCAAATAAATTGCTTGTTTCTTCAATAAAATTATTTTGTTAATGTTTTGTTTCCTCTTTCAATGAGCAGTCAGATTTTAATTTCATACGGTTAATCAGATTATGAACTCTTTATTATCACTAACGATCTGAATGACTTTCAAGTAAAAGGGAGAAAGGTGGGTGGCGGTTTCCAGCTTATACAAAATAGAAATTTTAAAAAAATTGAGACAGATAGATACATCACTGAGTGAAAATCGGTCAATCACAACTTTCAGCCAATCAGGGAATAGGACTGCTACATTGCCACTCAGACAACAGGAGAAACACGCATGCCCATACAAAAGGGCAGCAGAGCTTGCTTAACTAAAGATATGTTAGTACTAGTTTAATGCACTGCAAACTTTGCTGCAAGGAGCTGCAGTGTTGGCATCACAAAAAAGCCAAGCTTTCACTTCTACAATTCGGTGAAAGATATGTGTCAGGAGAGATGCTTGCTAAATATCATAAATTATGACACGTTTGTGGCAAAATATAATTAATACATCAGTAAATTTATTGCACTGCAGTTACAGCATATTACGAAGGAACCTGAACTGTTTTTTTTTTCATACTCTTGCCCTTTCAGTGTTTGCTGAAAAGCACGGGAGAAAATGTTTGGCTGTTAAGATGTTTAAAAACTCAGCATTTAAAGAACAAATCCTTGAGAGCTAGATTCTCTTTTGTTCTGATAGCAACTTTGAAAACATTATCACCTCATATATACAATCCTACTTCCTTACAAACAATTAAATCAAACTGGTTTATGCAGAAAAATGATGGATCATAATAACAAATATGTCTATGTGGCGTTTCACTAAAACAAGATATACAAAAGATATCAAAAGGCTTTTAAGGCATCTTTACATAGTCATTATTAAAAATAAAATCTTTCTCCTACTTCAAACTAATTATCCACAGACCACAATTGCTGAGATCTTCTTCAATGAAAATTTTAATTTTATATTTCGCTTAAAATGAACATGTTTAGGTTAATAATGGACCACTTCAAAACTTGACCGACGGCAGTAACGGCGGTTCTGGGCGGTTGCTATTGTTGTTAACAATGACAACCGCCCAGAACTGCCGGTTCCAGGCAGTAGGCGGTCAGCAACCGGTTGAGTTTTGAAGTCGCCCCTAATGTTTTATTACATGTCATGTCATTCACTGATCGATTTCCATAAATTTGGTATCAAAGATGGACCTTTAATTACGATATAAACAATTTATTATTGGACGTGTCATCATATATTTGCTGGACACAGTAACCCTGCAATGTAGGGACTTTAGCATGCCACATGTTTCAATTTTTGCCATACAAGTTATGTGGTTAGCAAAGCAGGTTGCCGACATATATCGTAATCTGTAAAGAAAGTAAAACTACTGCCTGCACCAATTGTATACCAAAATTTACACAGGGACAAGCAACTTTTCTGACAAAAAATTCATTGATATACCTCCCTTCCTTATGAGGGATCTTCAAACTTTTTGATACCCCTCGTATCAAACAATCAGTGTATTTGGAAGAAAAGGAATTCACCATTTGACCTAATGTATGAGCAACATGGTGTCTTCACTGCAATTTCTTACATCTTTAACTAGAACATGCAGGGCACAGTTTTACTAACACATTTAAAGTCATGATACTGTTACATTGTGCCCAGCAGGCATTTTGGTAACTAAATAACATATAACATTCATAGAAATTATTAGGGAATTTCCCATCTCAGGTAACTAATACATGGCTACATCGGTGTGCAATAACTTTATATCGTTACATTGTACCCATGGGCATTTTGGTAACAATATCACACAGAATATAGATAACTATTGTTAGGGTTATTCCCATTTCAGGTGACAAATACCATATGTATGTAAGTGTGCTAAACAAGCATTTTGGAAAGAATATCACATCAACATTTAGAATAAATAGGTCATTTCTTATTTCAGTTAGATATTATAGACAAATAAAGGGCTTTTTGATTGTAGTTTATATTCATCATAAACTAACAGAAAAGATATAAGCAAGATATAGATACAGTATATTTTTCTTACTATGAGTAATTGCTATTCTAAAAAAATGCAAAAACAATTCACTAATTGAGTCAAACAAAATCATCCAACTCAAGATACCATGTCTGTTTTTGTAAAGATTGGTTTGTAGCTGGGTAGTCAGAAGTGATACTAAGCTACTGTCCCTTGGGAATATCATGAATGGGGTACATTATGTCACTGGAAGATTTTACTTACACATAGATTATACATTGACCTTAGACACATTTTTTGAGGTTAACTTAATAACAACTTTTGGTCAAAAAAACCTCCACATTTTTTGCAATTTTAATCATCTGTTCTTATTAAAATCTCATTAGGTAATGGTTAAAATATGTATGTTTAAAAGGTTACCTTAGTTAACAACTATAGCAGTTATACTGCTGAAAAGTAAAAATATTCATTATTTAATTAAAACAAGTGTTATCTTTGATGCTATGGTCATGATTTGTTCATCAAACTTTAGTAAGTTCCACACTTTAGTTACAGAAATGTTTGCAAACAGCTGTTTTTTTTCAAAATAAAATATAAAAAGACAAATCTGAGAGGGTACAAATAAACAGTCTAATTGTAACGACCCTGTTATTGAGCTCATTATGCGAATTCTGTATTCCAGGTCTCGCAAAACGAGAACAAAAAATGGTCCCGAGATTTTGTTTTTTTAATGTGACCTGCTAAATAGGCTGACTTTGAACCTATATTACCTGAAAAGGGTGAGAGCAAACGCAAATTGAAAACGTGGGTATGAAAATTTGGAGTTTTTCCAATAAAATGTATGTGAATTTTTCTGCTGTTGATTAAAAATGAGAATTATATGGTATTTTCTTTTTAAAGCAACGATTTTAAGCCTTTTGAAACACACAAATTTGAACCCCTATATCAATCTTGTTTTAGAAGATAAAACGCCGTCTGTTGGCTCGATTCTTCTAGTAAAAATATAAAAACTCAGATTGATGAAATTTGAAAAATATATTTTGCCTGTAAGGCCTGTAAAGGAGAGGAAAAATATACGTTGATGTGATGTACGAAAGGTATCTTATATCGGCTCTTCGTACTTGCCTGTAATTTGTATTGCAACAGCTGGGCATCAAAAGTTTGATTTGTTTTACCTTTGAAGCCAAGTTCTACCTCTGACGTCAGAAACCTGCACGAATCTCTTGTCAGCATGGTCAGAGTTTGTTTTGACTGGCCTCTCTGCAATGGAATATTTTGTATTTCTTGCAAAATGTAATGGATTCAACATTTATTTTCCAGATTGAAAAGTAACCTTTTTATATAAATTATGCCAACAATTCTAGAATTTCATTCGTTACAGTAATAATTGAAGAAAAAACAATACACTACACACAAAAAAGAACAAATTTTCAAAACGAATCCAACGGGGTTCGAACCCTGAGATTAAGAGTCAATAGCGCTAACCACTGTGCTAGCTGGCTGATTGTGTACTTGACGGGTATTAAAATATATATACTGGAATTTTCATATTGCGCATGCGTAACCAATCACCATAAACAGAATGAATATAATCTTAAATTCCTCTCACTGACATCGTCAGCCCGCATAGTCCAGTGGTTACAGTATGGGTTTTTAAATCTGGAGATCGTGGGTTCAAGTCCTGCCTCAGTCGTTTTTATAAAAAAAAAATTATTTTGCGAAGCGTGTTGGTTTTTCTTCAATTTTTACCAGTCACGAATGAAATTCTCAAATTTTTAACATAATTTATATTAAAAAAACCCAAAGGTTACCTTTTATCCAGAAAAATGTATGTCAATATTGACTACATTTTACATGAAATGCATTTCATTTCAACACAGGGAGTGACCAGCGGTGCCATTCAAAACATTAGCTGTGAGCCCTGCTATGAAATAAATGCACACTGCTGACGTCAGAGGATGACCCATCGGCACGAAAGGTATTTGTTATCGAAATTTGGATGCCTGTTATCGCAATACAAATCGCGGGCAAGTGTAAAGAGCCGTTATTAGGTACCTTTCATACACCACATCAGCGTAGTTATTTCTCCTTGCTTTATCTTCAGTTTTAAATTCTTTCAGGCAAAATATATTTTCCAAATTTCATGAGTCTGAGTTTTCATATTTTTGCTAGTGGAATCGACCAAACTCGCATCTTTTTATCTTCTAAAACAAGATTGATGTAGGGGTTGAAATTTGTATGTCTAAAAAGGCTCAAAATTTTTGATTTTTATAGAAAACACCATATAATGCATCATTTTTTAGCAATAGCAAAAAATTCACTCACATTATAAAGGAAAAACAAATTTTCATACCCACGTTCCCATTTTGCATTTGCTTTCTCCTTGTTCAAATAATAAGGGTTCAAAGTCAGCTTTATTGGCAGGTCACTTCAATAAAAAAGATCTCACAATCAAGATTTTGTAATATCGATTATGCATATATATCGGAGAGAAGAAGGCGATATATTGTCACCTGCGGATAGACTGTAAATACCTTTTAAAAATACAAATATTTGTATCTCTAGATTCTGTAACATGAGTTAAATGGTCAAGTGCAAAGAAAACAAATATACGCTTCCCCAAATAGATATACACAACCAAATTCCTATATTGCTTGCAGATAGTATCCTAAAGACTTAGTTGCTGTACAGTTAAAGCTCCCAATCAACTGGGCAGGTCCAGTGCAGCTACTGTATATTGGTGGTAGTGCAGAGACTGTACCAACACTATACTACTGTAACAGTACTACTCTATTACAGTTGGACAAAGTTTCAGGAAAATGGCAATTGCTACATGAGCAGCAGTACACTCTTGCTTATTTAATTCATTTGTAATTCTTATAATTGTAAAATAAAATGTAATATTTTTACAATATTTAATAAATGACAGTGGCTGATATTTCGGTAACAACTTAAACTGCAATGAAATGTTAATTATAGTAAACATACACAGAAATAGAACCATGGGACAACCCTGAAAACTTGACCTTTTTAAGGCAGTGAGAAAAAACAGTTTATCAATTATATAAAGCAACATATACGATACTGTTTACAACTAGGTTGAGAAACAAGGTGATTGTTCCTTGAGGCATGTAACACCTGAAAATATCAGTCCCTAGCTGGAAATAGAAATAGAGAAGAAAAGAGAAGGTTGACTGTTTTGCCTGAAATATGTGATGGGCATATAGTGGTTGGCAGCATATCAGTTTATTTCATAGTCACAAATTTTGTGTGACCAAAAAGCCACATTTTGGTCTAGTTATGCATTGCATAGCCAAAACTGCAAGCTCCAATTGAATTTAAGTCCCCTACAAGCTATACTTAGCTGATCATTTGTACCACGTGTATCAAAAAAAATTGTGCACTGATTAAAACTGATTTTGACCTTGATAAAAGCACCAAATTATCATTTTCTTGTTATTGTAGTAAAGCAGAATAAATAAGCTTTTAAATGCAGAAAAAATTCTAGAAATCGGATGAAAAATAAAATAGATATGACCAATTTTGTAAGTACTTTAGCTTTTATCATAATGCCATAACCCGTAATTGTAATATGTAATACCTTGCTTAACTGTGTAAATCCCATTAGAATGGAAGAAAAAGAGACGTACTTACAAAATTGGTCATATCTTTTTTATTTTTCATCCGATTTCCATCATTTTTTCTGCATTTAAAAGCTTATTAAATTTACTTTACTACAACAACAAGAAAATTATGATTTGGTGCTTTTATCAAGGTCAAAATAAGTTTTAATCCATGCACAATTTTTTTTGATACACGTGGTATGTGAGCTTACAATGCAAGCAGTAATCATTTTTTCTTTGGGATTTAAAGTTACTTATATAATCTAAGTAAGGTTTATAATTTATGATGTATATTTTGATTGTATGTATACATGATGTAGAAATCTGGTTTTCCTGTATCTTCCCCCATGTTATCTTTCTTGTCCATTTTCCCTCACTTCCTTTTCTGTTCACTGTTGTCCTTGTCTTTACTCCCCAGTAGTTGTCCTTGCTATTGTTCCATCAGTGCAGCATAGTGGTTTACTCATAAAAAGACAAAAGGGTATCTGCTATATGGCACAAGAGGACTGTGTTTAGTCTCAAGTTTCTTTATTGCATGCATTTCTCAAGACACTACAAATTTGTTAATATAAAATAACAAAGTCCTTGCTCAATGCTTTTGGATATAACACATAACTTCATATCCAGTTTATTGCTCCAGTTTTCTATAAATAACAGTGGCATTTTTGTTTGTCATATAATTTTGATACTTTGGTATTTTGTCAATCAACAGAAGTTGATCTGTCACACATCACTGTATAGAGTCAAACATACGCATAATGCACTTATTCCCACTATTGTCTTGGTGTATACATTGTTGTTTGTCATGTATTTGTTAGAAGTATGTTCAATACGTTATCCATGTGGCCTGTTCATTATGTATACATTCAATTCATTATCCATACAGTAAAGGTCCATTTGGCACACGTTCAGGATGTGAAACTTCTGAATGTTATTTGTATGTATGGGATCTATACGGGAATATGTGACAGAACCTTCAAGGATCTCAACAGCTACAAAATAACATACTTCCATGTTAGAAAGCTGACCGGAATAATTATTTTGTTTTACACAACCGGAAGCAATGGCACCTAACATTTTATACATGATTCAAACACTTATCAACTGTCTTACTCATTTACTGACCCATGGCTATTTGTTAGTTTTGATAACAAGATTAGTTCAAGCCACTAAAGGTCATATCAAAGCATAGAATTGCAATTGTAAGATAAAATTTGTTATCGACTGTATATTTTAGGCCCCGAAGCCTTTTTATCCATCAACAACCTTTAATTCCATACAGCAAAATGACTTAGTTTTGATCCATGCTAAAACTGAAGATACAATCTAAAGATACCTCAAGCATTTCCTCCATAGGGTGACGCTCACTTGACACAAGAGGACCCGCCAATCTCGGTTTCATATTTCTCAATTTCATGAAATGCAGTACTCTTTATGACACTTGGTACAGATATATATGAGGATATGAAATAACTGAATGAAAGGTCTATGCCTTGAGGTATCAATATATTCATAGTCAGATTTATTACCCACTGGTTTTCAATACTTACTGAAAACATGAGAGATCACGTAGGATTTTATTTCATATCTGTAGCCGAAGTTTTGTATTTTATGAAAAATATTGGCTATTGCAAGTGAGGATAGAAAGTGTTAATATGAATATGAAGTTGTTTACAAAATGCTAAACCTGTCTATGTTTTATTTGAAATTTCTTCCTTATTATATAATGCATCTAAATGAAAAAGATTATCAATTATCAAAGATTACGATTAACCTGTATAGCCTTCAGAGGTTTGAATTCAATTTCAACTTTTAATCTTCTATTGCCCACTGGGCAATTAGAACCTATAGTCTGAGATATGTTTTGGTTGTCTTAGATAACTACAACATTTATTTTGTCATGCATTCATTGTGCCATCTACATACTTGCTGTCAGTTGTTATGATATTCACCACATCAATTTAAAGGAAGTATAAAAACACATACATCGTCTTGGCAGGTGAGAAAGCACCTGACTACAAAGTAGATTTAGGATCTAACTTCCAGTCACTGTCTAACGTTTTAAGGTGTTTTCTGCATCAAGAAAAAAGGTCCTCTCATTTGCTCCTTATAGCTGTAATCTAGTACAGTACTAAGATGGAGTGGTAATATCTCTAGGAAGGAGCCATGTTTCTTGTCACAATTTTATAGTTTTGATAGTTAATGCAAATTTTTCTCTGAAAAAGTAACGATGCTACCAAGAATGGGACCATTTTGAATATATTCATTTCAATATCACTTTTATATCAGCATATGAGGGGTGCTCCAGCAAAATGAGACAAAGTCACGCTTTATGATTTTGAAAAAACAGCTACTGAAGTGAAACATGGGAAAATTATTCAATTGTAATTGAAAATTCCTTTCTGGAAATGTATACTTTTATTAACTTTAAGCACTTTGTTAACAAGTTATGGCACAAAATAAACTTGCAAAAAAGTATTGTCCTCCCTTAAAGTTAGTAACTACACAGTACATTGTGGTACTTTCAACAGCTGTACGAATATTACTGTGTAGTGTATTTAGTTTAGCTTGTTTTTGTTATCATTGTATTTGACCATTTGTTAACTCATGTCGCAAAATCCAAAGATACAAATATGTAAAGTGGCATTTATTTTGAACCGCTCATATTTCTCTTTTTCACGTTATATTTTTCAACAAAATGCTGTTAGTAAACATTTATTTAATCTAAGGTGCATATGCAACTTGATGACAGATTTACAAACAAAACTTGATGAGAGTATCAAAGGTTAAATTTACTTTTTTATATTAAATAGTCACACTTTTAGATGGTTTAGGGTAAACTTGACCAACCCACATGATTTTAGTTTGAGAAACATGAGGTTTGAAGTTGGAACACTTTGTAAAGTCTCAGAACTTGATTCTGAAATGTCACAAATTCATTTAAAACATCCAAAAACCTTTGTGTTCATCAGCAGCATGTAAGTTTTGTTCAAAATTATTAAAGGATAAACAACCGCCCAAACCGGCAGACTCCTGTATGAGTTTTGTAGCGACCTCTAATCCAGTTAAAAGCCTGCCTTCCAAGCTGCAGTTGTACAGATGATTTTGTTTGTTGATTCTTTGCACTTTTTTCAGAGTGATTTAGTTTTCACCTGCATCAAAATGTCACCTTCACTCCTTAGAGGCATTCCTTTACATCACCAGTGGTAGTGGATGTCCAACAACAACATTCCTTCAGAAATTTGCAAACAATTTCCAAGGATTATTATGCCTGATTAATCCTTTTTTAAGAAACATTTCTCCACTTATGATGAAGCTTGTAGATTATGTTACATTAAATGGAGGCACTTTTACCAAGGTGACCAACATTTTTTAATTTATTGTGTTCTCTTTTAAATAAAAGCAAGTTTAGCAAACACACTAAATTTCATCATTTTATGATTCTGCCTACCTTAAAAAGTATGCATTCTGTACCAAATAAAAAACCTCTCCAACCTTGAGGTACCTTGTACATATGCTAACCATATATCATACTTGCATTCCTGATATATTAAATTACAGCAAGAAGGTGGTGAATATGACACAAGGATCTCATGAAACAGAGCAATATGAAACCAAGGTCATTATCTCAGTGTCAAATCAGCATTGAGATGTACGGTTTACAGCATTAAATTTCAAGGTGGGATGGTAGGCAGGTGGTTTGGGGAGATCTCTTTCCTTTTTGCTGGAGGACACTTTGCAAGGCAGTAAGTTTCTTCTAGTCCATATATGCATTTTGCATAATGTGCTTCAAAATGATTCATTACTGCAGTTTCAAATGACAAATATGTCCCATAATGTTAAAATTATTCTTAATTGATATTGTTAAACTAGCCAAATTTCATAGGAATAAATACATCTGAAATATATATTACTAAAATGATTGAAACAGCTTGTTCTTTCTATGTTATGAACTTGTTCTTACCTATCTGTGATTTCAGTTTTTTACATTTTATTGCCAAGAAATTATGATAACAAAATTAAAGCTTGGACAAATCAAGTTTCTATAATTCTTGCTAAAGAAATCGGCCTGTGGTTTGACAGTAGGATGAAAGTTCCTCTTCTATAGTTATTGCACAATGTACCTATAAGATAGCAAACAGTGACAACATGATCGCAGTTATCACAAGATTGCCCCAAATCTGCTATATGAGGTAAAATTTACATTACAAGTGTTGAACAATCTTAATGGAATTTTTTTGTTTAAAAAACAAACATGCCGGCAGCTATTGGACTTAGTGAGTTTTCAAAAAAAAAAAAAAATACACGTAGTAAGCTGCATCTACAGTTTCAGCAATGTCATCAAAAGTTACTGCTTAAGATCTGCCCATACATTGTCATGGGAGTGCAAGATAGTCATACCTTGCAGTAGCTGCCATTTTTCATAAATTTAGATTACACATGCCTCCATCACTGCTGATGATTGGCTACCACTTCTGGCATCTTCTGGCTGTTTTTCTTACATCTTGTGCTAGTCTGTTGGCCTCTGTGTACCCTATTCCTGTCCATTCTCTGATATTATCAAACCAGCACTTTTTCCACTTTTGCTGTCAAGATTAAGGTAAGTGTATCTTAAAAATGGTTCTTCAAGTGACACAGAAAACCATTTCAAGGGCCACTGATATATGTGAAGAAAAAAAAAGAAAAGTGATTTTTTTTTACACTCTAGTGAATTTGTGTTATATGTGTTCTTGTGTATTTAGGGGTAGATACTTTTCAGGCCTTATTGGCCGTCCTGTCTTCTCCTCCATATAACTTTTGTTTGTTTGTGTCTTATTATATGTGTTATTTCTAATGTGACTTTCTTACACTAACATGACAAAATGTCACATTGAGCACACTTTAAAATCTTAAGACTGTGTATAAGTACATGTTGAGTGATATTTTTCAACGGAATTGCTGGGACTCAACATAATCTTCATATTTTATTAAACTCTGTAATTTTGAAATTCAATTTACTTTATTATAAAAGTTTATCAAACTTTAATAATGATAAACTATTCGTATTGATAGTATTATTTCCCACTCACAGATTCCCATACATTTGTGGAGTTTATATCAAGGAATTTGAAACTGAGGCTTCTTTGAGATATAGTAAATATTTGTATGCAGAGAAAGTGCTTCATATCTCCAAATCATATTTGCAAGTTGAAAAGAGCAAAATAAACTTTTAGCGCAGTAAGTTAATGGAAGAAATGGATGAAAATGCTAAAGGCCAATCACAGTTTTTATCTTCTTGTACTAATCTCATATTTTAGTGTAACCTTTGTTGCAATTTTTAAGAATTTTTTTACATTTAAATGATACTATCTATATTTCTTAAATTAACTTAAATTCAAGTTCTGTACACTAATCAATCTTCAACTACAAGGCTCTATTATAACAATATAATGGTAATGTTTAAACAAACAATGTTTGAATGAACAAAACTAGAAAATAAGCACGTGTGTTTTAAGGTAATTTTTTCCCTAAAGCAATACAACAGGACTGCACAGATATGCACTGATATAGGAAGATATCATGATTCGTGTGAAGACCTTTATAAAACTTTTATAAGTTCCTTACTTTCACTTTTTACCTTCACCTGGAGTTTTACTGAATGAAATTATTAGTCAGGCATGAGAACAAGATAGGAAGGAGTTGATTTGTGATAGTTTTAGAGCTTATCAACGAATTGCATCTCACATTATGCACTAATTGCACTAGACTTGGTCAAGTCCTTTGGGTGTCCCTTTATCATGTTTATCTTTAGGCCTATATCTTTGGCTTGGGATGGTAATCTTATTCCTTAAGTTTCCCCTTTTTTAATGTTTGTTTTAAATTTTAAATTTCTTTTATTTTTTATTTTAGATTTTAAATTAAAATTTCAATTTAATTCCTTTTTTAATTTCAGTTTGTATAGTTTTTAATATGGAAGGTTAGATTCCATTTTCCATGCTTAATTTTATACTTCTTTTTCCATTTTCATCAACACCACAAAGATTCCAAAAATAAAACTGCATATTGCCCTTAAGATAACAGCATGTATACATCAAGGCTTGTCAAGTTCATCCATTTCCTGGGTCAAAGTCATTCCAAGTCCAACTACTTCAATACTTCAAGGTCCTAACTAACTTTATCAAAATTATTTATCCACTTCCTACCACCATAGCAATCTTATTCTGCTTCCCTGTATGCACAGAGATCTATATACAAAAATGTACTTGGTCATTTTGTTCACCTTTGGCCAGCTAGTAGATTTACACTTTCAGGAATACTATAATACAAGGGGAGATGAAACTTTTTCATGGAATACTATAGTATACAACATGTACAAGGGGTGAGGAAGAAAACATGTTAAACATTTAGGCCTATGCTTTTACCATCAAAAGCCTGCCATGGGCCTCAAACTGAGGCTATAATTGCACAAAGCCATGCACCACATGTGTTTAACATCAACTGACAATATCGTTGCCAAGTTCCTTGGTAACAAAACAAAATAATGTTGCCATAAATGAATAAATAAATTTTCACTTCTTCACTAAAACAAATCATAACCTTGAATACAGAGACCATTTGGCTGGTAAAAAATGGGCTTCTGAGCTTGGGCCACGGGAAATATACAATGATATGTCTACAGCAATCAATCTGGAATTACGAAGATTAACTGGAGCCTTTTTGGCTAAATCTAGAAAATCTCAATACTGTAACCTGGTTTCATCCGTGAAATAGGAGCCCAAAACAGCTGTTAAAACACTTTGATATGAAAGTAACATGGGTCGTTTCTTTGTAATACCATCTTAAAAACTCATTATGATGTTAAGGGGTCTGTTAAGGCTTTTTTCATAAATGTTTTTTGCTCTGTAACTCAGCAACGGATAATTAGATTCAAATAAAAGTATACATTTCTTGAAGCGGATTTGCATACTGAACATGATGGTCAGGTCATTTTTGGACCAAAATGCGTAATTTTGGACCTATTGCAAGTGAGGATAGAAAGTATAAATATGAATATGAAGTTGTTTACAAACTGCTAAACTTGTCCATGTTTTATTTCTTCCTTATTACGTAATGCATCTTTAAAATAAAAGATTACCAATTATCAAAGGTTCAGAGGTTTGAATTAAATTTCGAGTTTTAATTTTCTATTGCCCACTGGGCAATTAGAACCTATAGTCTGAGATATGTTTTGGTTGTCTTAGATAACTACAAAATTTATTTTGTTATGCATTCATTGTGCCATCTACATACCCTGTTACCTCGATCATAAGAACATGTTACCTTGATCATAAGAACCCATTCAAATCCAGACATGCCAAACAGTTACTGTTTTGGAATCACAAAACATGAAAGTACTTGCTGATCTGGTGAATAATATATAACAAGTTAACAGGAGGACCTTTGTAATTTTTCACCACATCAGGATTTGAAGTGGGGCTAAGGGGGTTCTTATGATCAAGATTATAGGGTACTTGCTGTCAGTTGTTATGATATTCACCACATCAATTTGATGGAAGTATATAAACACATACACATCGTCTTGGCAGGTGACTACAAAGTAGATTTAGGATCTCACTTCCAGTCACTGTCTAACGTTTTAAGGTGTTTTTGCATCAAGAAAAAGGTCCTCTCCTTTGCTCCTTATAGCTGTAACCTAGTACAGTACTAAGATGGAGTGGTAATATCTCTAGGAAAGAGCCATGTTTCTTGTCACAATTTTATAGTTTTGATAGTTAATGCAAATTTTTCTCTGAAAAAGAAAAAGTAACGATGCTACCAAGAATGGGACTATTTTGAATATATTCATTTCAATATCACTTTTATATCAGCATATGAGGGGTGCTCGAGCAAAATGAGAACAAAGTCACGCTTTATGATTTTGAAATAATAGCTACTGAAGTGAAACATGGGAAAAATATTCAATTGTAATTGAAAAATCCTTTCTGGAAATTTATACTTTTATTAACTTTAAGCACTTTGTTAAAAAGTTATGGCACAAAATAAACTTGCAAAAACGTAAAATTGAGTAACGTATTGTCCTCCCTTAAAGTTAGTAACTACACAGTACATTGTGGTACTTTCAACAGCTGTACGAATATTACTGTGTAGTGTATTTAGTTTAGCTTGTTTTTGTTATCATTGTATTTGACCATTTGTTAACTCATGTCGCAAAATCCAAAGATACAAATATGTAAAGTGGCATTTATTTTGAACCTCTCATATTTCTCTTTTTCATGTTATATTTTTCAACAAAATGCTGCTAGTAAACATTTATTTAATCTAAGGATGCAACTTGATGACAGATTTACAAACACAACTTGATGAGAGTATCAAAGGTTAAATTTACTTTTTTATATTAAATATTTATATAATATTGAATGGCTTTGAGGGTGATACAAGAAAATATTGTACGAGCTATATTTTTTTTAGCGGGTACAATATTTTCTTGTATCACCCGAAAATAAGCCATTCAATATTATTATTATTATTTTTATCAGGCTTTTGAAAATGTTGAACTCGAAAATTTGAAACTCGAATATTTGAAACTCTTAAATTTGAAACTCAAAAATTTAGAACTCAAAAATTTTGAATTCGAAATTATTGAACTCGAAAATTTGAAACTCGTAAATTTGAAATTTGAAAATTGCAACTCAAATTTTGAAACTCGAATATTTGAAACTCAAATTTTTGAAACTCGGGTATTAGAAACTCTTAATTTGCAAGTCAAAAATTTGCAACTCGAAAATAAGCAACTCGAAAAATTTGAAACTCAACTATTTGAAACTTGAAAATTTGAAACTCGGATATTTGAAAACTCGAAAAATTTAATCTCTGGAAAATTATTCAACTCATAAGAGCAGCTAAAAATATTCTTGAAAATGTGCCCGGATGTGTACAATATTTTTTTAGAATATTGTATACATCCTGGTACTTTCATAAAAAATGTCCTAGATGTGTACGATATTTCTTAGATTATTGTATACATCCTGGTACTTCTATAAAATACACAGATTTATAGTATTGTACAAAAGCCTGATATAAATAATAATCATACTTTTAAATGGTTTAGGGTAAACTTGACCAACCCACATGATTTTAGTTTGAGAAACATGAGGTTTGAAGTTGGAACACTTTGTAAAGTCTCAGAATTTGATTCTGAAATGTCACTAATTCATTTAAAACAACTAAAAACCTTTGTGTTCATCAGCAGCATGTAAGTTTTGTTCAAAATTATTAAAGGATAAACAATAAACAACCGCCCAAACCGGCAGACTCCTGTATGAGTTTTGAAGCGACCTCTAATCCAGTTAAAAGCCTGCCTTCCAAGCTGCAGTTGTACATATGATTTTGTTTGTTGATTCTTCACTCCTTAGAGGCATTCCTTTACATCACCAGTGGTAGTGGATGTCCAACATCAACATTCCTTCAGAAATTTGCAAAATATTTGCAAGGATTATTATGCCTGATTAAATCCTTTTTTCAGAAACATTTCTCCACTTATGATGAAGCTTGTAGATTATGTTACATTAAATGGAGGCACTTTCACCAAGGTGACCAACATTTTTCATTTATTGTGTTCTCTTTTAAATAAAAGCAAGTTTAGCAAACACACTAAATTTCAACATTTAATGATTCTGCCTTCCTTCAAAAGTATGCATTCTGTACCAAATAAAAAGGTGAAAAACCTCTCCAACCTTGGGGTACCTTGTACATATGCTTACCATATATCATACTTGCATTCCTGATATATTAAATTACAGGGAGAAGGTGGTGAATATGACGCAAGGATCTCCTGAAATAGAGCAATATGAAACCAAGGTCATTATCTCAGTGTCAACTCAGTATTGAGATATAAGGTTCTTCAGCATTAGATTACCAGGTGGGAAGGTAGGCAGGTGGTTTGGGGAGATCTCTTTCCTTTGTGCTGGAGGACACTTTGCAAGGCAGTAAGTTCCTTCTAGTCCATATATGCATTTTGCATAATGTACTTCAAAATGATTTGTTAGTGCAGTTTCAAATGACTTAAATCTGTCCCATAATGTTGAGATCATTCTTAATTGATAATATTAAACTAGCCAAAATTTCATAGCAATGATTACATCTCACAAAACTTCTAAAATGATTGAAAGAGCTCGTTCTTTCTATGTTAAGAACTTGTTATTACCTATCGGCTGCTTTCAGTTTTTTCAGTTTATTGCCAAGAAATTATGATAATAATATTAAAGCTTGGACAAGTGAAGTCTCTATAATCGGACATGCCTGCCAACTAGTCCCGTTTTTTCCGTATTTAGTCCGTTTTCTGGATATTTAGGTGTCAAAAAACGTACTATTATGTTTTTTACAATTTTCAGAAGAAACAAAATCCGAGGAGAGAAACATAGAAAAAAACGAAAAAAACAAAACAAAAAAACCAGAGCCCTCATTGTTATTACGAAATCTGCAGAATTATTAATTATTGCAGAGGCGCAGTGTCAGTACAGTCAGTAACTGCTATAGCTACAGGCGAAGTTCACAATCCGCTAGCGCTACCGGTAAGCGACCTGAACGTAACACTCTCTCGTGTGTGTAGATAGTACCGCCATTATTATTTTGACATGCCAGCTGACTGTTTTATTGGTGTATACGACAAGTGTTTGCGTTAGCAACTTTGGAATTAATCATGGCTCCTCAAAGACGGAAACAACAATATTCAGACATGTATGCAGAAATGTATCCGTGTGTAAGAGATCATCCAAAGGTGAAAGTTATGCATTTTGTAAAACTTGCAATTGTGATATTAGCAAGATTGCCATGATCATGATGATTGCATTAGGCGGTAGTAATGATATCAAAAGGCACACGGAGAAAGAGAAACACATAAAGAATGCCGAATGCTAGTAGAGGTAAAGAGATTTAATTCAACAATGTTTAAATATTATACATTGTCTGTATTAGAAGGCTTTTTCATGTAAAAAATCTTTCCCAGAAGGGCCTCCACCCCCCTATAGGCTTTTACAGTGCAGAAATACAGATCCTTCCGCCATGAGCTGCGAAATGTTGCTTCGGCGCAATGGAGTCTACTTTTTGAGATTTCAATGTTGGTAGGTATGGTTAAATCCCTGCTAATGAGATCAACCTGTGGTATAACAGTGAGGTAAAAGTTCCTCTTCTATAGTTATTGAGCAACTCTTACAGGACAGCAAACTGTGACAACCAGATTGAAGTTATAACAAGATTGCCCAAAATTAGTTCTTGCACAGAGCGTAGTTATTTGTTAGCACCAAACCAGTTAGAATTGGTCAGTCAATGTGAATTTCCTCTCGCTGCTTGGTCACCAACTTGGTTAGACCTGGATTTTATTTGGTCACTGGAATTACTAGACCAAGGAGAGGTTGGTCAGTGGTGAAATTGGTAGAGGGATCTGGGCAAGATCTAGCACAAAATCTGCAATATGAGGCAAAATTTTACATTACAAGTGTTGAACAATCTTAATGGCAATTTTTTGTTTAAAAAAACAAACATGCCAGCAGCACGTGGTCTTAGAAATTTTCAAAAACACCAACCAATTATATATACAGTGTGTCCCAGAATGAAGTTATCAAAACTTCAACGCTTCATAATTCAAAAACTAAATAACTCGAGACAGTGCCAATTAGTGACAATTATGTATAATGCCTTTACTTGCTTTGGTGCAAAAATAAACAAAATCCATGCATTGGTTTTCTAGAAATGGACGTTTGAAGCTCAAAAGGAGTTTGGACACTTTTCCCAGTTTGGAAAGGTCATACAAATCCTGTGGTAATTTACAGCAGAAGTATGCGATCAAGGATGTCATCCTTACACACATTTCTGTTTTGATTGGCAGGTTGCTTCTTGTTGATGATATCAAGGAGTCTTGAAAAAGGTGAATGTTACCTTGGCTTCTAGGGTGTTATTATTTTCGTCCACGTTTCTTTTTTGCAGTTCTGTCTGAAACCATAAGCCTTACAACATTTTCTGATATTTTTAAGAGAGGCTACTAATGTGATGATGATTTCTGACTTCTGGAAATGTTGAATAAATCAGTCCATTTTTAAAAGTTGTATACTCACTTTACAGATGTTGGACAATCATTATCATACTCTCTTATCCATAGAAAAATGCTATTTTTGCTTTGAACTAACATATTCCTACAACCGCTGCAAACAGAGTATCAACCCTTAAGCGTGCTTTCAAACATGAGTTTCCACGTCCTTGAGAAGGCCACCAAGGAAGATTACCCAATCAAACATATTGATATGAATTTTACATATGTAAACAAAAATAAGAATGGGCTAAAATTATCTTTAATAGACATTTATAATTATTGAAAAAATTATCATGATTATGTCTTAGAGATAATGTTCTTTGTTGTATGCTTTAATATGCTGCAAATTACCGTTAACTTTGCGACTTCCCGAAACTTGGAAAAGTGTCAAAACTCCTTTGGAACTTCTAATACCCATTTCTAGAAAACTAATGCATGTATTTTGTTTATTTTTTGCACCATAAAAGGAAAAGATACTATACATTATTGTGACCAATTTACATTGCCTGGGGTAATTTAGTTTTTGAATTATGAAGCGTTAAGTTTTGATAACTTCATTCTGGGACACGCTGTACATAGGAAGCTGATCTACATTTTCACCAATTTCATCAAACGTTACTGCTATGAAATCTGCCCATATATAGTCATTACAAAATAATATGGTCATGTGAGTGCAAGATAGTCATACCTTGCAATAGCTGCCATTTACCATAAATTTAGATTACACACAGCAGATTGCCCAGTTTAAGGTAAGTGGATCTTAAAAATGGTTCTTCAAGTGACACAGAAGAAACATTTCAAGAACCACTGATAAACGGGAGAAAAAATACTGATTTTTAACCTTCTATATATTTGTGTTATTTGGACATAACATATGGCAGCTATTGTGGTTATGACTTTCTTGTAATGACATGACAAAATGTCACATTAAGCACACTTTAAAATCTGAAGACTGTGTATAAGTACTTGTTGAGTGATATCTTTCAATGGAACTGAGACTCACCATAATTATCTTCACATTTCTTTTAACTCTGTATCCGTAAAATTCAATTTACTAAAAGTTTATCAAATATTAATAATAATAGTAGTATTTCTTCCTCAGATATTCCCGTACATTTGTGGAGGAATTTGAAACTGAGGCCGCTACTTCTTTGCGATATAGTAAATATTTGTATGCAGAGAAAGTGCTTCATATCTCCAGATCATATTTGCCATTTGAAAAGAGCAAAAGAGACTTTTAGCACAGCAAGTTAATGGAAGAAATGGATGAAAATGCTAAAGGCCAATCACAGACTTTATCTTCTTGTACTAATCTCATATTTTAGTGTAACCTTTGTTGCAATTTTTAAGGATTTTTTTACATTTAAATGACACTATCTATATTTCTTAAATTGACTTAAATTCAAGTACTGTTCACTAACCCATCTTCAGCTACAACGCTCTATTATAACAATATAATGGTAATGTTTAAACGAACAATGTTTGAATGAACAAAACTTGAAAATAAGCAAGTGTGACTCATACTGTTACTACTGTTTTAAGGTAATTTTTCCCTAAAGCAAGACAACAGGACTGCACAGATATGCACTGATATAGGAAGATATCATATATCATGATTCATGCGAAGACCTGTATAAAACCTTTCTTTCACTTTTAACCCACAACTAAAGTTCATTGAATGAGAACAGGATAGGAAGGAATTGATAGTTTTAGAGCTTATCAACAAATTACTTCTCACATTATGCACTAATTGCACAAAGCTATGCACCACATGTGTTTAACATCAACTGACAATATCCCTGCCAAGTTCCTTGGTAACAAAACAAAGTTGCCATAAATCTAAATCCTGTGTAGACACATTTTCACTTCTTCACTAAAATAAATCATACCTAGAATACAGAGACCATTTGGCTGGTGAAAAATGGGCTTCTGAGCTTGAGCCAAGGGAAATATACAATGATAGGTCTACAGTAATCAATCTGGAATTATGAAGATTAACTGGAGCCTTTTTGGCTAAATCTACAAAATCTCAAAACTGTAGCCTGGTTTCAACAGGGAAATAGGAGTCCAAAACAGCTGTTAAAACACTTTAGTATGAAAGTAACATGGGTTGATTCTTTGTAATACCATCTTAAAAACTCATTATGATGCTAAGCTGACCTGGTTTTGATTTGAAATGAGAATGCTCAAATACATGTAGGTCAAAAAAATCTATTAATGTGTTCCCACATTTCTAAAATCAAGCCATGTTGGTATGGGTTAGTTTGTATTGTATTTGAACAAACTTTAAGTTAGGTAAATGGAATGATTAACTGATCACATGTTGCAGAATTCACTAAGCCTAGCTATGATAAATAATAATAATATACAGAATTTATAATGTTCTGCCGAAGGATATAAGGCACAGAAAACTGAAGGAAAAGAAAACATAACCAAACAATCATAATGTAAAAAGATGAGTTGTACAGATAGCATACACTTTAATGCTAGCCACTAACACATGAAAGCTTTCTACCACAATACTGCTCAGAATAAACCAAATTGTTTGGGTAACTTCACCTATAAAAAATATCACTGTTTACACATCGAATCTGTGAATGCGGCGAGAAAATTCAATCTATATATCAATGGATAAAAGATTAAAAGAAAATATGAAATTGGACCGATCAGGATATTTTGCACAACTGATTTAGCATTTACAAATGCCTGTCTGAGACTTATATGTACAACTATGGAGTAAAGGAATCTTGCAGGTGGAATACTATTCTTATCTTATAATATAAAAAAAGAAATTTTTACAAATTTTCATGCAGTTATTGTTAAAATATAAATGTTTTGTTACAGACAAGATAATTTTCCTTGGATAACTGATTTCTCTTGTAACCTTATGTTGCTTTTCTGATGTTTATGGTAAATGTACACAGTTATTCTTGCATTTTCTTTTTGCGTCTAAATTCTTTAATAATATATTATTATTATCATTATTTTTACACAAGCATTTATATAGCGCCCTACAAAGAACAGAGCGCTTTACAAAAACATACAAAAAAGTAAAAACCACAAAATAAGAAAACACACCAAATAAACGGAGAGCAGCTTGATTAAGGGGACAACTGAGTTTTAAGCTGCTGATGAAACATAGACACACTCTGCGCTTCACACAGACACATGGGGAGATTGTTCCAGAGGCGAGCTACAGCGATGGTAAAGCACGCATCCCCAGCACGTTTGGATGATCGGAAAACAGTGAGCCGGATTTGGTCCAAAGAAGAGCGCAGGCTATGCCTATATTAAGCCTTTATGCCTTTATTCACACTACATAACAATCAGACAAGATACAAGAATACAGACACTACATTATGTTAATACATAAAAGTAATAAACCTATTTCTAGAAGTTCTACTAGTTATATGCCAAAAAAAAATTATAACAATACTGTATATCTTTGGCAACACAAATCTGTTACTTTCAGTGCCTAGAATGATGTTTGATCCAGGTATTTACTATGTAATCAAAATGCATTCAAGAGATTCAAAAATTGGAACAGGTATGCCACAACAGTAATTGGTTTTATCTAATTAATTTCTCTACTTAGTCTTGTTTACAATGAGAAAAATAATGATACACAAATTGGAAGACATCAAATAATAATTTACCTAATAATACTCTCTAAATTAGATATAAATATAGAAATGACTTTCATGTCTAGCAATGTTTGTTACATTTCATGATATCAAATTATGTTCTTACGTCAGGTAAGGGGGGGGGGGGGTTAGCAGTACTCACTACACAAATTGTAAAGAGAATGTGCTGAAGTGAAAACATCACCTTCCTTCCTGTCTTTTTCAACATTTATAAAATTCCTTGTTAAAGATAGGTGTTCCAGTCTGGTAACAACTTTTAAATATACATTTTACTTGTTTGAACAAAGGGTCATCACCTCAAGAATTGTGAAGTTTCATTTGTATACCTTGAGCACTATCAATGTTATAGGGAGTCTGGGAGTGACCCATAGAAACCTATACATTAATTTATGTTTGTTAACAAAATATTCCAGTAATTCAGCACTATTTTGACCATATCTCTTAAAAAATTATATGGGCATGAAAATTTACAGAGGTTATGAGATTAAAAATGGACTCTCACATGGTATCAAAATCTTCCAATTTGATTTTGTGAGTGAAACACACACAATTAATAGCAAAATTTCAAAACGGGTTGCTCTAATTTATTCCTACAAAAAATGGTAATGATGAAAGAAACAAAAGTAATAGACAATTTTCACATCTGTTAATGATTTGTGTGATTGTTATATGGATGTGGTTGTTGTCAGGGCATCGAAATAAATTTCCCTGTCTGGGAGCATGAAGTAAATTCTGAAATATTTTCTTCAAGAAATTTACTGTTTGAGCAGCTTGCCGCGATGCCCTAGCGGGTGGGATCCAGGGACCCGCCTTAGGGCTTCTGGACCGGGGGTCTAGGGGCGAAGCCCCGGCGCCTGAGGGTCCAGGGGACGGAGCTCCCGGAAGCTCTTGAGTTTTATCTATATTTGAGAGCAAAAATCAGCATCCTGATACCCCATTTCTTTCAATTTTTGAACTCTGTTGATGCACAATCACAGTCTGCCGTACAAAAGTTTGAATTGACCAAATTTGCACAGCTCAAAATTATGTCGATTCATTACAGCTAACGAAACCCAGATTCAAACAAATGTATTGGAAGATTGCAGTTGCTTTATTTTATTGGCCCATTATTTAAATTAAACGTACGGTTGGTATAAAGAGTAAAATTAATGAGTTTCTTTCTGACATGTTTACTCGATGTCCGTTTAGTGGGCGCAGCCATGTTTGCTTATCACAGCGCGGTACTCTAAATTCCAGTCGTTTGGCATTAACTAAGTGACCCGATTTGACCCGAAATAACAACCGTGGTATTGATATTTTTATATATTGTTACACTCAAGTAACCATGGTAACCATACTGAGATCAGATTACGGTAAAAATAGCCTGAATAATGGTGTTTGTAGAACATTATAACAATGTTATTTCAGGCTCTCAGAATAACATGTTGTAATACTAATAAAAACAAAAAGAGAAAAAGAAGATCATAGACTAATCCTCTACTAAATAAACACAGCTGTTTGATGGGTTCATCTATTAATTTTTTGACAAATATGCACTGTTACAAAAAATAAAGATCCTTAAAAGCCTATATTTTGTTACTGGTGGCACTATTCAATTTTTGATATTAATATTTATATACATATTTGCATAAATCAAATATTAAGTATGTGAATTTAATATGCATAAAAAAAATTATTATTAGTCTCCTTTACCTTACCCCTGTGTCAAATGTCAAAACTAAGGCTCATAGAAAACCTGGAAACTTAATTTGTATAAATAGCGCCGCCAATAGCGTTCATTTGGCTATGAATGAACACTATTTAACGGTGATCAAACAGTGGTGTAAACCTCCCTTTCTAAGTTACTTTGAAACATATTTTTTCCACAATTTTTTTTGGATGCATTTGTTTCCAACCTACTGTACTCGTTTTCAATGTTTTGTAATGCCTTCTGTATTGCATTCTTTGTCTTATCATTTATCTAAAATTAACTTTTCAATTAAACAGTCATTTTTGGTGCTATTGATCAGCCAAATTCAAGACAGTTCCCATTTTAGTTCTGGAATCATACACCAGAGAAGCCACTTCAAAATTCAAAAATATTTCTGAAAATATCATATGTTATATATGTATGAATGAATGTGTTGCAATTTGTAACATTTCATGAAACTTAATGAACATTTCAAACTTGCATATAGATTTGCAATATATCACATTGTAAAAAAATTGGATGAAGCAATTCTTAGCTTGTCCTATGTTTAAGGCGACCTAGCAAAACCTAAACATGATCAGCATTAACTTTAGTTCATTTGAAAGCTTCCAAAGATTGTAATTTCTAATTAAAACCAAAAGTTGAAGCGCCCAGTTGCTTTATATTAGAGAAATCCAACAATATTTGTAGCTTCTTATATATGGTGTGTGTTGTTAGCTAAAATACTTGAAAATATCTTTTACAATTAATTGTTAAACGTTTTGCTATTACAATTATTATGATCCTTCGGAACTTCAATTTCTGTTAATTGTTTTTCCCCACAAAATGCTTTAGATTGTTATCTTCTGATGACAAAATTAAAAAGAAACTGTTGCATATTTATAAATTATGTGAAAGCTGCGAATATGAAAAAATAAAAATAATATGATTTAAAAAAATTATTTTCACCTTTTAGCGGACATTTATCCAATATACAAAGAATGAATATGAATCCAAATCAATCACTTATGTCAAATGAAGATGTTGAACTAATCTAGGTTGCCAAAAAAATGGCATTTAATTCTCAATCGCAAACATTTTTCTCTTAAAATAAGTTCATTTTAAGGAACACTTTATTTCACAGCAAATTCACTATTTAACTTTGTTTCAATTAATACAAAATCTTGTTGATGCCAAATGAGCATAAACTTTGCAGGAAAAATATAGATTTCCACACAGGAACATAGCCTACAGCAAGATCACACACCACGTCTTAAGATACCACTTCAGTAAATAGAATGTATAGCGTCGGCTGCTAGGTTGAGAATGCCTGTTGACAGGCTGAAAGTGACCCTCATTGCCTAAAATTAATTCCAAAATATGTATAAAATAAGTATTTTAGCCCAAATTTTGCTGTTAATCCTGCCAATTAGACTGTCATTAAATCATTCATGATGAAAAAGTTTTGTTTGTGCCATTTTTGTAGAATTTTTAAGTGTTTTAGAGAACACAGTGTTTCTTGTAAGATTGCACTATTTTCAATAGGGCATGGGTGCGTACATCATGAAGCGTGATTTTGAAGCGCTGTATCTCGAAAATTTTGCCTTGACCATATATCTTGGTCCATTTTATTGAAGAGATATACTCATTATCTTTCAATCGAGACCAACCTCGAGTCAACCAGTCGAGTTTAAGCCGAGAAAATGGCGTTTGAAGACAGGCCATTTTGTATGTAAAGTCAATGGGGATGTATTTACCGTATTGATTCCTTAATAGGTACCTAATTAAAAAGTAGGTTTTGATTCAAAGTGATCAGCCAAATACATGCATTTAGCTACATAAGATTCTCTTTTAAGTGTAAGCAGTATCACCAAGATTAGTATACAAAACCCCCCATTGGCAATAATTTCTACAGAATTGATGACTTTCTCCTGCATTGTAAATACCATACAATGGATATAAAAGTGTTTGATTCCTGCAATTTAAACCATAAATAAGACTCTGTGATTAGTTTCTACGATTACAGATGTTAAAATGCTCTATTTAAATCTGGGTCGGAATGATACACAGTGACAATTTCATGCCAAGTGAGATTATGCCTTAAGATGTTATATCTGTGTTAATGATCACTGTTAATGAGTAGACTGAAACCAGGTAATATCTTCAATCTATGAAGATAGCTAGAGGTAATCTTTGTGGATTAGTTCAATTGATTAGCTAATTTAGCATGGGTCCATACTACATCTAGGTAAGGTTTAAGGAAGATCCCATTTCATTTACTTAAACAATAAGCCATGTATATGACCACACCATCCAGGAACCAACTGGCAACACTGGACCTGGATGTAACAGAAGCCATCATATGTGATCAAGAGACCAGACCATTTGGTCTTGAAACATCATAGCTCAACACCGTGAGTATACTGGATATGTTTTGAGAACTTATATTTATATTGTTATACCAACTATCCTGATGAACCTTTTCAAGACAACCTGAAAGGTGAACATCTTAAATGTGAGGTAGCACAGGCCCAGGGAGGTACCACTTCCTCAACAATGAGAAGTATGTCAACCCTGACCCCACTTTTAAAACCTTTTTACATTTAATTTTCCATATGTTACTCTTAATGAAAGATATCTATACTTCAAAATGCTCTCTCACTAAATTATTACCATTTTCTGAAATACAATGTTTGCACTAAATGACCGCCTTTGTTGGTGTTAGTATGAAAGAGTCCCAAGTAAGGAGATATTATGCAGCATATAAGGACAAGCTATAAGGATATTCTAAGATTGATTTGCATCAGTTTGCAATAATAATGGTTCTATGTGAGTGGTAACACGTTTGGGTAACACTTAATAGGAACTATCAAAAAGGGATATGACCAAATGATGCTTATATAATATACAAATAATGAATGCCTGAGAGTGCAATAGTACAAAATATATCAAATTTGGACTTTTCTATTTCACGATTCGTAGCCGAGTGAAATGGATTAGTCCAAATTTGACCAAATTATAATATTTTGTTCCATTGCACGTGTATAGGCATTCAATATATGTTTTATATCATGATATCACACAGGTTTGTTTCATGCGTACTATTGCACAGCTCAAATCACTGTAATCATAATATAATATTATTTTTTGCTACTTATAATTATGTCCATTGAATGTGTTATATTATGTGTTACTGTTAGTTTTTCCCCTCCATTTTTACTGAACCTACTTAATAATCCCCTTTTCAATTCTAGAACTTCACTTACCCTTCTTATTGTCTTCATCAAATGACAACCAGGGCTGGGGTCAAAAAATCATCTACTTGGTCTTTCATCAGAAGTACCCTACTTATGAAGTCTTTTGCATCACCATCATCTATAAATGTGAGAGTCCCCCCCTGCACAATTGATGTAGTAAGGCAAAGTGAATCATGAATCATGACAAGCTATGGAATTTACTTAACCTGAATCTTTAATGCCACACATATAAAATTAATTAGTAGCCACCAACATACTAGGTTTCTTCAATAATATTACTCAGAATAAACCAAACTGTTTTGGTAACTTCACCCATTAAAAATACCACTGTTTACACACAAAATGTGTGATGCGACAAAAAATTGATTGCATCTACAATTCAGAACTTCAAAGATTAAAAGAAAATATGTAGTTGTATGAATACATCACAATGTTCTGAACCAATGATTTAAGGCTGGTTCACACTGATGAATGTGAAAATCAAAAATTATGTACACAAAGCAATGAGAAAGGAGGAAAAGCAATATTGGCTGAAACTGTCCTTTAGTGGCAGCTGAACAACAAACTTTAGAGATTGCTGTAAATACTCATAAACAATCAGCCATCAAAATTCATCAACATTTGTCACCCTTTGCAAGCCAACATTACACTGCTTGTTTCAATTTCATTTCTTGAGATGTGTTTTTATCAGGTTTAACAACTACTAAGGAAAAATGTAATTTGCAGGTTAATTTTGCCCCTATTCATCATAATGTGAACCAGCATTAAGCTTCCCTACTTCATGTCTGAGATATGTGTGTAAATGAGCATAGGTCAATTGACACACACAGGTGTAATACTGTTTTAATAAAAAAACATTAGTTCACTGCCTTATTTTGATTTACACAAACAAATTTTTGCCAACTTTTAGTTTAATTATATCTGGATATAGACACTTTTTGAAAGAAGTGTACACAAATAATAATGGGACTCATTATTGAATATCCTCCAAGAAGTTATTGATTTACTTTTTTACTGATTTGTTTCTCATTTCACATAGTGACATATCCGCGTGACGTATGCGCCAAAGTGTTTCACATACTTTTTGACTGATTTGTTTCTCATTTTTTGATGTATTTTAATATACCATAACAATCTTACAATGTACTTATAAACTGCAGTTCAACATAAAGAATTTGCTATTAATAATTTTGTAAATATCTCGCAAACAAACTGGTTAATTCCAGTGCAAAACTAGATCAAAGTATCAAAGTATTTATAATGTAATCAAAATGTAATGAAGAGATTCAGAAAAACTGGAACAGGTATGCCACAAAGGTAATTGGTTTTATTTAATTCATTGTGCTATATAATTGGAAAACAACAAATAACCATGTCCTAATAATACACTAAATAATGTATACCATATTAGTCTAGCCATGTTTGTTATCTACCAAAATATGTTCTTACAGCCTTGAGTCTTAACATGCAGATTTTAGAATTGTAATTGGATTTACAGAATTCAAAATATTGTGTTTCACAAAATCATAGCCTCTAAATCTAGATCAAGTAATAATACAAAATACTCTATTATTGTGTTTTCCAAATATCAAAACAATTTTCATCCTTCAAATATTATTTGAAGCTTACATAGAACAAAGAAAGTGGGAGAAGTGGTGGTGGTGCATGCTGGCAATAACAGGAATGGTAGTGGTGATAATGGTACGCAGTGGTGATGGCCATGGTGTGATGGTGTTGATAGCCATGTTGGGATAATGGTAATGGCCATGACAGTGGTGATGGCCATGGCACTGTCATGGCCATGGTGTGGTGGTGTTGATAGCCATGTTGGGTTGGTAGTGGTGACTGGTGGTGGAGACATGTGGTAGTGGTGATAATGGTGATGACCATGACAGTGGTGATGGCCCTGATGTGGTGGTGCTGGTAGCCGTGTTTGGATGGTAGCGGTGAGTGATGGTGGAGACATGAGGTAGTGGTGATAATGGTGATGACAATGACAGTGGTGATGGCCATGGTGTGGCGGTGCTGATAGTGGGATGGTGGTGGTGTGTGATGACAAGAGTCAGGTGATGATGGTGCCAATGGTGATGATGGCTGATTGTGACAACGGAAATTTCCTATTGGTGTTGTATATAATGACAAACTTTTGTTATTTTCACTTGTGTATCAAATCAGTTATATATGGATAGTTGACAATTGCTTTCATAAAAATCATTATACATCTATAAAGAAGAAATTGAAATTGCATCAATTACTAAACAAAACTCATAAACAAAACAAATATAGTTATTCATACTGCCAAAAGTCACAAGGAACATAATTAATAAGTAGGTATAATTCAAAGTGATCATCAAATGCATTTTGGCTACATTTGGCACTATTACCTAGATTTATGTATCATAGTAACCCTATCAGCAATAATTACTACTGAATTGATGGCTATCTCTTCCATTTTGATAATTATTCAATAGGTACACACAGCATTTAAACCATAAATAAGACTTTGTGATTGGCTTCAACCAATACAGATGTTGAAATGCTCTATTTAAATCCAGGGTCTTCTTGGCAAATAAGATTATACTCATAGATGTTACATCTATGTTCATGATCATCCTTATTATTGTTTTAAAGCAATACTATAAGATCCTACCGACAGGCCGCCCCCTATCATCCATGACTTTTGATTTTTTTGACTGACTGGGTTTGTTTTTGGTAGATATTGATATCCTCCAAATGAATTGGCATAAAGTTGCATACTTTTTATGTTATGGCCACTTGTTGAATTAAATTTGGGATCCCTAATTTAATTCCACATGTATTAGTATAGGAAAGAACATGTGTGCATTTGGGACCTTTTCATCATGACAAAACTAGTGTTAGGGAAAATATGCATATGTATATCCTTAGTCATAATTCTTAATTTTAAACCGATTTCATTCAACTTTATTTTTGAACCAAATCTTATAATATTGCTTTAAGAGGAAACTCAAATCATATGAACAATTCAATCTACGAAGTTAACTATTGCTAATCATTGTGGATTAAGTCATTTGATTAGATAATTAAGCATGGGTCCAAATTACAACTAACAGAAGGTAAAATGAAGATTTCTTTAGAATAGTTAACAAAGCTTTACTTAGCTTAAATATTAACTTGGAAGAATTATGAAGCTTAATGTAGGTCTATTTAAACAATTGAACAATTGGTGACCTTGGGATTACATCACATGCAATGCAAAGCTTTACTTAGATTAAATATTAACTTGGAAGAATTAATTAAGCTTGGATGTAGGTCAGTTCAAGCTACTCATGCTGTTAGGCTCAAAACATAGTCAGCCTCCAAACAAAAATGTTCGCTACCAAACATTTAGTCGAGACGTTACCAAATATTTACCATCGATTTTAAGTGTGAACCGGTAACAAACATTTGGTGCAATGTATTAAGGCAATTCAATACATGCTCAATATAGCGCAAAATTTTATTTGGTCTCAACTCTGTAGTGAAGTTATTTTATTTAGAGTCACAACCAAATGTTTGGTAGCGAAAATTTTGTTTGGAGGCCGACTATGTTTTCAGCTTTTGTGACCTTGGGATGGCATCCCATGCAATGACAACAAAAGCAGACAAATCTATTGTTTCAAATTTTAACATAGGCCTACCACAAAGTACAGACCTGGCACAAAGTACAGTTATTCTACAGCATATCTTGAGAATTCAGCCTTAATTTGGTCTTGTTACAAGTAAACATTATCTCTGCAGTTGTAAGCGTTAAAAAATAAAAAAAATGGTTTAGTTTATATGAAGTACAACACAAGTTTTTCTGTTGGAATTAACAAAAACAACCTCTGATTAATGTTTTTGTATTGTTGGGCATTTAATTAAGACGTGTGCTACTTCCTGAGGTTGATTTCCACCTCTCACTTGGTAAAGAGGCATTCTATATACACATATTCCAGGAGATATTTTTCAAACCAAAACAATGGTTAGACTTAAAGAGAGTACAAATAGTCAACAAGTCGATTTGTAGCTGGCTGTCAGGATCAGGATCAACATAGTCTATATTGTTATATTTGAAATGTTAAAAATACTTTAAATTTATTGCAATAGTAATTCATAATTACAAACAATACAAAATGCCACGAACCTGCCATGAACAAATTGCCATGAAAGCCATCTAACTTTATGAGGACTTGCAACGCGTCAGCGCAAGACCAACTACGTGCTGCGATGGTAACGAGATGCGGTAACTACGCATGGAAGCAGAGTTGTAATGACTCGACTCGAATGACTCGACTCGACTCTGCCTCATAACTACGAACATTGAACTTGCATGCATGATACAACGGTTTGTCACGATTAACAGGAGCCGAAGTTACATGTTGTTCTGGTGTGAAATGGATTGTCAAAAATAGGCCTCCAACACTCCAACTAGCGACGTAGTCAAGATTGGGACAGATAAGTGCACTTGTACACAAATTTAAATAATCACTTTCATGGCGTGGCATTATTTAGTTTAATAGATTCATTAAATGTTGCATTATGTTATATTATTATAGATTATGTTGGCTCTTTTGACTATTTTTTTGAGATGCCTTAGGATCCGGATTTGACATTGGCATCTAAGGTGCTTGATGTTAAGGACTTTGAAAAGATAAAAGGTCACCAATCTTTTCTACATAATTAAAACGTTTGTGCTCTTTACAAAGTTTGTGTAAAATGCTTCGTTGAAATACATTGCGTGTTTACAAGATATGTCACTTCCTTATAATAGCATTTATCAGATGCACTGCCCTAGCCTAGCAGGAAGAAAACAAGCAGACAGGAAAGGTTAAAACTAATCAAGTCAACACACTTCAATTTCCTAAACTTAATCAAGTCAAAACGTATTTTATCACTATATATAACAGCAAATAGGTATTAGGATCAATTCATAAATATCTAAGGAGTTTATTTACTCTGGCTTTATCAGATCCTTCAATATTAATAAAAATGAATGGTAGTTCAATGGTAATGGCTTTAATTTCAATATTTTCTTTTAATTATGTCAGTATAATTTTAAATAAATCATTGTTATATGGAATAATGAAAAAATAAACCAATATTGACTTTGTTACAGTTATTATATTGTACAAATGACCTTTTTGGGTTCATATAATAAATTGGACGTTGTTTTTTTATTTATAAAAATACTAGAAAAACAGTGAAAACACAGTGAAAGGCAAAGATTATACAGGAATAATTATTTGTTATTTAAAATATCCATAATGGACTTTGTGGATCACTACAGAAATTGTAATTGAAAGAGTATGGGTTAAAGGGGTGTGTTTCAATCACTCACCCCTAACTTTAAAGCAATAAGGTGTTAAAAATGAAGCGCCCCCTGTCACCCATGACTTTTGATATTTTGGGCTTATTGGGTTTGTTTATGATAGATATGAATACCCTCCAAACGATTTGGCTCAAAGATGCTTACTTTTCTGTTATGGTCATTTGTTGAATTTCACATGTATTAGTATAGGAAAGCATGCACGTGCCTTTTATCCATTTGTTGACGTCAAAAAGATTTGTTTCACAAAATGCACTTGAAAACACTTTTAGATAGTCACATTCCTCCATTTTATGCTGTTTTTACTTTAAACCATTTTTGATCAAATACTTATAGTATTGCTTTAACAAACCAAATTTGAGACCATGATACCTGAAATTTATATGACTAAATCGTGTTTTTTGTTAAATGGAGGGGTTAAGTACATTGCGTGTCCTTCAATTGCTTTTTTCACATATTTCCCAAGTGTGTACCGTTATGTGTTAAACATGTATACCATATAAAGTACCTTGAAATCTTGTTTCAAAAATGCTGTTCACTTTTTTCTGGTTGCTATAGTGACTGAATTAGATTTCTGATAGGCTAATCACAGGCACACATGTAACTGAAACACAGAAAAGGCTACAGGGTTCATGTTTATTGGGTTGGTGCATGGGAAGATTGTACACACAATAATAACCATTGGAATATCAAATAAACCAAATCAAAACTGGAAAAAAGTTGACCTTACTTTCTGATCAGATTAGGAATTAATTTACAACTAGAAATTCTGGTTTATTTATAGAAACAAGAGAAACAAAAGTTCTCAATAATCCACCTGGGATTCTAAAAGCAGTAACAACGAACATTGAACAATGAAATGTTCAATGAATTCATTATCTCTTCCTTAATCTGTCCTTTTGGAAACTATATCATCTGACACCCACATAAATTCAAATATGAAGAAGGTGAAATGAACTAGAATTATTCATAAGAAGCACATGTTTTTGATTAGATTTTCAATCAAGAGATGGATTACATGACTATCTATATTATTATTCTGATGCTAAGAAAATGCTTGTAAACTGAAGCAAAAATATGGATTAAGCAAGAAAGATGAAGAAAAGAAGGAGGAAAAGGTAAAAGGAAAAAGGAAAAAAAGGGAAAATACCTCAATACAATATATTACATGGTTTTATCACAGGATGTACAGTTTATCTACTTCACACTCCTTTTATACCAAATTTATTTACCAATAGTTGACTGCAATCATTGGGGTTTTTTTACATTGTATCTAGCTTTTATCCTGTTTACCATATTTCTTCAACTTCAAGTTGACCTCAGGTATGTTAAAATCTAAACCATTTACAAGTCAACTTCAAGCTTACATCCAGTATGTCAAATTCTAAAACATAAAGGAGTCAAGTAAATTGTCTATCAGTGTTCCCTCTAAGGATTTTGCGCTTGCACCAATTTGACCAAAGTTGGCACGATGCTTGTGCCAAATTCACACAAAAATTGCTAAAATAGGGCTAAATAAGCAAAATATTTTTTCTCACACATTTTCAAATCCCTGTTGTACCAATTTTTCCGGCTCCTGCGTAAATATTGCGCCACACCAACTCAGCAGGAACGCTGTTTTATCTATGATATACATGTATGAAAACCCCAGAAAAGTTTTCAGAAAACAGTGGCTGTTTTCATTAAAAAGCAACAAACAACAACAGGACACTCTTCAATTACAATGTTAAAACACTTACTGGTTTCAGGTTTCATGAATAAAAACTACTCTCATATCAGGACCCTTGATGACATGCACAGGCTCAACTTTGTTGTTACAAATTGTCAGATAAGTGAGTGTTAACCTGTTTTTAGTCAGATTTGTTTTAGATATTGTCTTCTCCAAATCTGCCCCAAAAAGTTAAAAGGCAGTAAGTGCATTTATAAAGCATAGCAGATATTCCCTATAAACGTGCAATTTCACTTCAATCCATTCTTATGCTGGAAGGTTGTATGTCCATACGTTTGTTATAGTAGATACTGCCTTATGTTATGCAAGAGAATCTGTCATCTACTCATTTCTACAGGATTTCTCTAAGGCAAAAGGAAAATAATTTGCAATGTATCTGCAATACACATACTGCGTTTTTACTTTGCAGGGCAGAAATGTCCAGAGCATATTTGTTTTTAATTGTTAGATTTTTTATATAGTTTCCATCCTTCTTTTGAATAAACATGAATTATTGAAATATGTATCTAATTAAAAAAAAAAGAAGTATACTGCAAACTGGAGCACTTAGCAAATGATCAGGATTTCCTTCAATCAATATAATATTGTTGTCTCAAACAAAAATGTCTTTTATCCTGGCCCTTCCTTTCGGACACTTCATGTGCATGGAATGCATCTAATCTTACAACACACATGCATTGTGTAGCAATACTGTCTTCTTAAAAGGCTTACATATGTATGTTATTTTTTGAAAAGGTTAAAAGCTTTTGAAAGAAGGGGATTAATACGATTGAAAATTAGGATGGAGACAGATATCATGTGACACATGTCCCAAGTTACATAAGGGCAAAGCAAAATCACAGATATATATCTAATCTATCAGTTTGTAATGCTTGATGGGTTCCAGGTATTATGTTAAAAATTTGCGGAAAGTAACCTTTTAAAAGAAAGAGAAAAAAAACTTTCCAAATTTTGATTTTTTGACCCAAGTTGTCCCTTTTGATGTATGTCACAAATGGACATTTTTGAAAACATGACACATAAACAATGTGGCAAATGGATGCAGTTGTCATCTCCAACATGTAGCTCATTGTAGCATATCTGATGTATACCAGTTACATACATCAGATATGCAATAATGAGCAACATGTACGAGCCAATAGCTGCATCATTTTGGTGTGGCGGCCCACATATAGACTAGATCTGATTAGACTATATTAATCAAATGACCCATATTGCATACAATTCAGTCTTCAAAAAAGTCAATATTTTATGTCTGATTGTCTCCAGATAAGCAAAGATATTCAGCCAGGATGACAGCTTGTGAGTTATATGACTGGTCAAGTCTAACTAGGCTTGATCGTGATCAATGTTTCCTACTAAAAGGAATTTAAGTATTTTGATATAACAACATATTTAATCAGTATCAGTTCTACAGAGTTATCTATTATTGACCATTACATTACAGTCAGGAAGCCATATCACTTAGAATAAATTTCAGTTCCTGCAAAGATTCAATGCTAAAATATTAACCATTACATTTTACTGCATGTTGAGATCTCCCCATAAAAATAGAATATGTGACCTGTCATATCGAAAGGTACCTTAAGGGTCCCAAAATGAAAATTGATTTTTTGGTCTCATCTGAAACATTACATTTCAAGCTTTAAAGTGACACCTTGCTATTGATTATTGGATGTTCGATTACAAAGTTACATCCAAATTGGTAAAAGGCATCAGGCTGATTCAGAAAACTATACTTCTGAAAAAATTGAGTTTAAAGTTTCTGTACTGGTAAAACTTGAATGGAGAAAGGGTTTTTATCTCGGTTTTTAAAACATTTGTCTTATGTTTTGGATGTTGGAACCTAATTAAAATGATAGAATATACGTCAAAGGTAACGTTTCTGATGAAATTACAAATTCGACCTTGGACATGATTTTTGACTATGCTCAGCTTCAATGGCCCGTATCTCGTAATTTACAATGCCGACCTTAAAGGTACCTTTCGATATGAAGGGTCACATATTAGGAAGTGTCTGATACTAAGAGAATTGTCAATTTGACCAAACCAACCAATATAATCAAAGTAATCATACTCCACCCCACACCCAAGGAGCTCCTTGAGATCAAAAATAGGGGCATTCAAAGTAACATTGTGCAGGAAGTGTGTGTTTTAAGAAATTTTTACTTTTTTGAGTTGTGCCCTCGACCTCTGGTACTAAACAAAGTGTTCAAGTATCATCAACTTTATTTCTATTAAAAAACACACAAGAGTACATCAAAACACATTTAATAAAATACACAACTAATGGAGGAGTAGGCTGGAAGGCCAGAAAGGCCCGTAAAAAGTCTACCCCTATGAAACAGAAATTGACTTCACATGAAAACGACTACTAACAAGACAGGACAAGGACGGGCTCAAAAATTGAGAAACAAGAAAAGAGAAAATGAAATAAATTCAGAAAATTTCTTTACAATGTAAAACTATGAGTACTATTGAATTAGGGATCGTTTAAGTGCATTTCGAAATTTTGTGCATTTCGAAAATGTTTGACATTTTGTGATTCTTTTAAAAGATTTAGGGAGCGAGTTCCAAAGTATGGGGCCGCTGGGGCCGCTTGAACGAATTCCTTGATCTGAGAAAGATTTTTTGTTGTTTGTTATATTAAAGTCATTGACATGTCTTGTTGGGTAGTCGTGAATATCGGAGCGTTTTGTGAAATAATTCTTAATGACGTCAGGAAGCTCATTAACAGAATATTTGTACATTAACAGTCCTAGTTCTAAAGTATACATATCGTTAATTGTGAGAAGATTGTTATCAGCAAATAATGGTCCAGTATGACTTCTGTAGTGACTCTTTGACACAGTTCTGATTGCCCACTTTTGAAGCTTAACTAGCTTATCAATATACAATTTACACGTGTTTCCCCATATGAGGATACCATAGTTGATATATGGTAGGATTAAAGTGCAATACAGTGTATGAAGAATTCGGGTTGGGATAGAGAATTTCAGTTTGTTCATGACACCAATATTGCGAGAGATAGTTTTTGAAATACAGTCAATATGATTTTTCCATGTTAGGCACTCATCAATTAACACGCCAAGAAACTTGGTATATTTTACTCTTTCAAGAATAGTATCATTCAAGACAACATTTAAATCTTTACGCACTCTAGACGAAGTCATGTGAGATGTACCTAGAATCATGAAGTTAGTTTTGCTAGCATTTACTGATAATTTGTTTGCCTTGAACCAATTACTGACTTCACTCAATTCACTATTTATAATATTAATATTATTATTGATGTTTTTATTCGAATAAGTAATAGTGGTGTCATCAGCAAACAACAGGAAATCAAGAACATTTGATGTATAAGTGATGTCATTTACATAAAGTATGTACAATAGTGGGCCTAATATGGATCCCTGTGGTACACCACAATTATAAAAAACAAATTGAGTTCTATTACTAAGATAGCTTTTGAACCAATCAAGAACTATACCATGAAATCCATAATGCTCCAATTTGTGTAGTAAAATTTTATGATCTTTAAGTAGACTTTAAAGGAGCCCTGTCCAATCGGGTCAGCATTTTTTCACATTTTCTGGGATTTTGGTACCAAAGTATTTATCATATTTTTCTCATAACCCATGTGAAATTCTATGGCTGAAACGTGATGCATTTCGGAGATATTTGTGAAAATTAGTTAATATTATTAATTTAATAGTAACCATAAAATAACTTATACAGTAAAGTATAGGCAAGCAGAAAATACAAAATTACTCATAAAACCAAAACGGTTGCTCAGATTTAAAAGATCGGATAACTCTTTTTTGGTCTGTGGTAGTAAAAAGGTCTCCCATCACTGATTAAATTTATAGAGTTTTTGAGGCTGCTTTAACACAGCTCGGAGGGGGGGTGTTCTTACTGACAAATGGTATACAGGGGTGCTCAAATGTTTTGGGGTGCATTTTCGCAATTTTTGGTATATTGATGGGTGGGTTTTCGTCACAGACCCAATTGCAAAATTGGGTGTATTTAGGAAAAATTTGCCGAAAAAACATCCCCATTTGTGCTTTTTCTAGACAAATGGTTTAGAGATAGGTCACAAAATCACGCTTTTTGAGGTAAAGAGATGGTCAAAATGTTGAAGTCTACTTTGAGCATCCCCGTACAATTTTTTTTAAACCCCCCCGGGCACAACTTTGGGACAGGAACACTGTTCTTCACTCAATCTAAATTCAGAGTCTGGCATTCTAGATCCATAATATAGAAGTCCATTTTGTAATGAAATGTTCAATCCCTGTGGGATAAAACAAGGATAAACTTGAAATGGAATGTGAAGCTCAATATTCATAGAATATCAGGTTGTGATATCTACATTAAAACAAACTTACTAAATGTAATCTAACCTAATTGAATTTTCTGCCTGGGATTTTCAGTAAGGGAAGGCGACAACTTCTTATTTGCACAACAGCAGCAACTTTTGCTAAATTACACAAGTGTAATAGTGGTGATGGACTGGTATTAAGTTAAATGCATATTTAGATTGAAATGTTGGTAGAGATAATATGATTAGATACATTTAGGTAATTAATTGTACTGGTAGCTCAACATACCTATTACTTTTCAAATCTTTCGTTCTCGAAATTCTTTGAATGATTTAGATAGTGCTCTATTTTGATTAAGAATCAAAATATTTTAAATGAATCAAAACCCTGCTCATGTGTTTAGCACTTTCATAAGAGGGGTGCTCTGGCAAAATGAGAGGAAAGTCGCAAATTTCAAAATAGAGTTTATGACATTTTCATTCTCTATAACAGTAATTCTCAAATCCAAATGTGGCGCTTTAAGTAGTTCTGAGTGGTGCTTTGAATCTCTTATAAAACAAAGAAAAACAATTAGAAAAAGGTGCCTTTGGTGATTTACCTTACAATTTTCTCATGTTTGTGGCACATTGTAAGAACTAGTTGAGAATCTCTGCTCTATAATCTCAGCTTTTGAATAATATATAATATGTCACACTTTCTTTCTCCATTCTTCATTTAAAGATCGAAATCCAAAGCAGTCCACTGAATATATCATAACAAAAGTTAGCTGCAAATCGATTTCAAAGATACTGATAACTACAGTGTATGATAGCAACATGCAATCAATTAACCATGAATAATTGCACTTCCAGGCAAAGTTGACCTTCAAAACTTTAGTTATAGGTAAAGCATTTATGCATGAAGTCATTTTATGTGAAAAAACGAAATCCCTATTTTTTACTTTAGAGCCATTTATTCAAAAAGTAGATTTGCGACTTTCCTCTCAATTTGCCAGAGCAGCCCACATATATAGGTTTATTTTTGTGTTTTGCATAAGTAAAAAATAACTATCCCATGAGTTTTTTGCAATAAATTAATGAAATTTAAGTTTCATTCATCACTTGCACAAGTGATATCAATATTGAGACATGATGCTACAAAGAAATGATGTTTTTATGACATAAACCAATTTTTTACAAAGAAATGATGTTTTTATGACATAAACCAATTTTTTACTCCGGATATTGGTGATTTATCAGATTATGTCCTATGCAATATTTTATTATGCCTGAATAACATATTTGAGTTGCTGTTTTTCTTTTGCTATCATTTTTTTCATCATTATTCTGTCAAAGCTTACATTGAAGAATTGTAATAGTTGTAAGGAACGAATGAGTTTAAGGTAAAAATGGGGTTCTCCACACAGAAGCGTCAAATGCAGATGCATCTAGATGAATGTAGATTTCCGAAGTGCAAATTGTGTTCACACGGACGCATATCTTAGCGTCAATCTGACTTTACTCCAGGTGCGCTTATTGTCACGCTGGAATGTGCATGTGCGTGGAAATAACGCAACTATGCTTATATTCATGCACAGTCACATACGCTGGTGCAGTCACTTATACTCGTGCGATCATTTGCTGAAGTCCAGTTTAATTTACATGCATCTAGATGTGCAAAGTACAGATTGATTTGACCGTGTGGAGAGCCCAATTAAATGCCATGAGATTAGATGAAATATGGTTACACTTCAGTGGCGTAGCCAGGCCTTTCTCCAAGGGTGGGCAAACCACCCAAGATTTCTCCAATGGATTTTATCGAGCGACTTTACAGGGGTTCCAAGGGGCCGACTCGGCCGGGTTTTTCAAGAAAAACCGCCAAATATTGTGCTTTATGAAGTTTTTAACCTAATTTTTAGCTCTAATTGTCTTAATTTTATGGGAAAAAGACAATTTCCTGCCCCCTTTATTTTTCTCCCAGGTCTTCAAAATTTCTCAAAAAAATGTCCGAGGTGGGCAAATCGCCCACCTTGCCCACCCCTGGCTACGCCACTGTTACACTTGCTATGAACTGAGATCAATGTGGGTTCAGACACTGCTATTTTTTGATCAATTGAGGTCGATCAAGACATTGGCCCACAATTGCAGTCAGAAAAATGGATTGACTAAGATACTGTATGTATAACCATTTGAGTAAAAAATTCAGGTAAAATACTCCTTTTCTATTGTTACCTTAATGTAGAAGCTAATGTAATGGTCAATATTCATATGCTATGAACTGAGACCAATGTGGGCTCAGACAAGTGTTCCTGCTAAGATTCATTAGCTTGTGCCAATTTGACTAAAGGTGACGAGGTCCTTGAGCCAATATATTACTTGCTGAGGTTTAAAATTGGCTGAATAAGAAAAAAATATCTTTCACATAGGTTTCCAAAATCCTGTTGCAGCAATTTTCCCACCTCCTGCGCCAATGGCGTGCCATACAGCCTTAGCAGGAACACTGATTCAGACAGTAATGTTATATTGGGTGGCTCACCCTTATTAATTGCATATTAGTTAGAGAATAAAAGATAAGATTTATTGTTTTGCCTGTCATCTATCGTCTCATAATGGATGGTTTAGTTTAGTTTAGTTTATTCTATCTTTATTCTGGCATACTCTTTCAATACAAATGTACTGGTCTCCCAAGAGGTCCAGAGAAAAAAAAAAAAGATGGGAGTACATTTTTTTGAGTAATGGGTGCCCCCCCCCAGAATCGCCATCTTTTATTCTCATTCTTAGTCACAAATTTGAGTCATTTATAAACCAAAAACATGTAAATTATTGCCAAAAACTATAAACATTATCATTGGAAAAATGCACACCCCTTTTCAAACATGAAATATTCCAAACCCAGTAAAGCTGTTTGCGCCGGATGTGTGCGTATACCTGCATCGAGCCGTAATTTTGAACACGCGGCTCCACTGCATTTCACGCTGAACGCACTGTCATCTATCGTCTCATAATGGATGGCCAAAATTCCTTATTAGGAAGTAAAATCGCACTCAGTGACTAAGAATTCACATTAATTTGCGTTCTTTCCATGTAATCGATTGAGGCCGATCATGACTTGGCCCAAAATTGCACTCAGAAAATGGATTAATGAAAAGATACTGTATAGACCCCTTTAACTCCAAAATTTGGATATTGTGAACATACTCTTTTTTTTCTGGTTACCTTAACATATGAGCTAATGTACTGGTCAATATTTAGAAAATTGAGGTATGGTTTCCTGAGCATAATGTAATGGTCAATATAGATAACTCTAATGCTGAAACAAAGTAAATTTATTGTATGATCAAAACTCTTTCATTCCCTTTATGAGAGGAAACATTGATCACGACCAGCCCTGCAAGACTTGACCAGTCATGTTTCTGACAATCTGTCATCACGGCTTAATATATTTGCGCTTATTAGGAGACAATCAGACATAAAATATTGATAATGTGACAAAAGAATTGACAATTGTATAAAATAAGTTGATTAAAAACATTGACTTTTGAAAGTCTGTTATGAACACAATGTGGGTTATTTGAGAAAAGTAGGTTATTAAATCTTATGTACGCGCAAATACTTCATGTATATAAAAATGCTAATATTGTTACAATCTGCAGTCTTGTGGCACTGTTTCTAGAGTTTGATATCAAACTGAAGCCAATCAAGATCTTTAAAAGTTGAGTCCACATGATTGGACCAAAGTTGCTTTTGGTCGGTCATTAATTATACTGGTAATAGAATCGGATACAAGGTAACAGTGAGAACTTTGGATATAACTCTCTTTCTTTTCATATATCCGTGCAGCCATTTAGTGAGACAATATTGCTATATAAGGCATGCCAGATGTGAGGCTAAAAACCAAATCAATTTTTACACCATAAATATGGTTTTTCATACATGTGTATTATAAAGAAAGAATATATTTGACACGTTATGTTTTAGGCCCGGTTCAGACTCAAATATCGTATAGAATATTTTGCTTAGAATATTCTATGCTGACGACAAAATGACGTAGGTCATCGTATAAACACACAGTTTTATTCGATGACTTACGTCATTTTGTCGTCAGCATAGAATATTCTAAGCAAAATATTCTATACGTTAGCGGAGTCTGAACCGGTCCTTAGAGTTAACATATGTGATGTGACATAATTGATTTGTCTATCACTCTAGCCCAGTTATAATATCAAAACCATATCAAATTGTCAGCATATATTTCTTTTATGATCATCCAACTAACTTTATAGAAGAGAGATGAGGTTTTCATCATATCCAAATCATGCATTGCACCTTTAAGTCATAAGTGTTTTACATTTATGAAGGTTATCATTCATCAAAGTAGTCTCATAACATGTACTGATTTATATGTTATTTCATATCAAAATTGTTTTAGTATCCTAAGAGCAAGTAGGTATTTCAAATTATCTCCAGAATATCTGAGGACATAAATCCATCAGTATAATCTGACAGTTCAGTGCCAATGACTTTGGTTTCAACATTTTCTTTCAACCGTGCATAATTTATAATTTAAACTAAATCAACATTACATGGAATTTCAAAATTTACAATATTGTTTTTGCAGATATTTAGACACAAACAGACCCACATCAACCCCCCCCCCCCATTATAGGCAAAACATACCATAGTGAAAACTATTGGAGTAATAACTATTCTTTAATATTTAATAATTGCAGTACTCATAACATAGACTGTGTGGGTCATTGTAGTAAGACATTGAAATTGTAACTGTAAGCTTCACATTTCAATCGCAATCATGTCATAGATTGAGGATGATACTTCCCCAACTCCCACACAAAGACAATTTTGGTATGTTACATATTCCAAAGATATTGCAGTCTATGTCTTGACAAAGGTATCACTACATTTAGATAGGAATATAGAATAGGTATTTTTTTTTAATAATTCCTCTAATCATAGATATATAACTCTATTAATGAGAATGAGATGATCTCAAGATTTACAAAATATGTATTTCTCAAAACTAATTCTTACATGATATTGAAGACATTCAATAAAACAACCCACATAAATCACACAACCTGATCAAATTTGCTCTTATATATTAATCAGATTAGAAATTCATTTCCAACTACAAATTTTGATTATTTTCTACTAACAAATGAGAAATATGCACAATAGATCTGTGACTCCAAAACCATTGACGGTGAACAATGATATTTTGAAAGAATTCTTTATCTTCCTTAATCTTCTCTATACACCCACATAATATTTAAACAGTAGCTGTATAGGAACAAGTCTAAATGAACTGGAATTATTCATAGGAAAAACATGTTAAAAGTGAAATTCAATCCAGAGACAGATAACACTTGTGTTCTTTTGATCTTTAAAAAATGCTGATAAACTGAAATAACAAATAAAATGAAAACAAAGAAATGGAAAATGGAAAAAAAAAACATTAGAGGAAAAAACAGAGAAGAAGAAATGATATAACAAAAACAAGAAAAAAACTTCAGTAGTAAATTTTATCTGCTTTGATTCAAAAAGTAACTAAACACGACAATGTATTTCAACCACAATGTTGAATCAAGTAATGGTCTGAGATTGCATAAACATGCCATATTATGAACCTTGATGACATGATTATTCTCATCTTTGTTTGCTACGGATTTCCTGATAAGTGAGTGTTAACTGATTTTGGCCAGATTTATTTAAAAAAATTGGTCTTGATAAATTGTCCATTCTTAAGCTGGTTTCAGAGAAGCGCTCGTTGCGGAGACGACAAAGCTTGTTAGTTATGACAGGCAACAAAACATCTGCAATTTTGTGTTGCCGTAATGTAGCACAACACATTTGCATAGTTGCCGCGAAAAAGGTGAATTCATTCCAACCCGAAATATTGTGTCGTTGCGACCATCACGACATCAGCTTGTCGTGCTTGCTGCAAAAATTTACAGATGCAACAAGGTCGAGTTTGCACACTTAAAGTTTTTGACATCACGCTAGTCGTATGACCACCACAACAGACACTTTGAAAACAGCTTTAATATTTTGATTTGTTTGCATTTTGAATGTTTTACTGCTTGTTAGATTAAATGAACTTGAAAATTTTAAATAATTATTTAAATTAATAAATTTTGTATGCAAAAACTCATCGTAATTGCGCGTTGGTAACACACTATCAATAGAACATGTAACATGCCTATTACTAGAATTCTTAGTATATGGGGCATTTAGCAAACGATCAGGATTTCCTTCAATCAATATAATATTGTTGTATCATAAATGCTACTTTTATCCCAGTGCTACTTGCCCACAGGGGACACTTAATACCGACAACAAAAAATCTTGCCCCAGAACACATGCATTATATAGCAATTTTGTCTCAATAAAAGGCTCACATATGTATGTTATGTTTTTAAAAGGTTAAAAGCTTTTGAAAAGGAAGGGGATTGTTGTGAGACTGAGAATTAGGACGGAGTCAAACATTTTCTATGTGTGACATGCCAAGTCTGAATGTAATACATAAAGACCAA
>JXSR01S004869.1:213593-235980 GCA_000969725.1 Ophiothrix spiculata
GAAGGGGATTGTTGTGAGACTGAGAATTAGGACGGAGTCAAACATTTTCTATGTGTGACATGCCAAGTCTGAATGTAATACATAAAGACCAAGTGAAACCGCAGACAAATTTCATTATTTTCATCTTTACATTGTTTAGGAGGCTCAAAAAATGAGGTCGAGATAACCTAGTTATCGCATAAAAGTCCTATGCAGTACTTCCTAAATAATTACAGAGGAAAGACAAAAAGACAGAAGACAAAAATACTTTGCAAGTATAGTCAATATGAAGATTCCAGTTATTACTGAAGGGGCCAACTCTCAACACTAGAAAATAAATAGACTTCTTTTCATAGATAACATTTTTATGCTGAACATACAACATATGGTGCTAAATAAGGGTATTCTTAATAGGTTTACAAATAAAAAAAATTGCCAGTTTCCTCCTACTTTCTTTTTAAAACACTTGGACAAATAACAAGCTTTTTTTATAATCTTGATCTAACACACTCATACAAACTTAGTATACTTTGATCAACAGCAAATAGGCGGTCTCTTCACATCGTGAATAGATACAGCTAAGCGTGTGCGTAGTTCAACACAGCACAACTGCAGGAAACACAGGTTGCGTTGTATGTGTGAACCGTGCGTAAGTATCTACGGCACGTGTGTTAGTGGGATTATGTTTACTTGCGGATGGAGAAAAGCCTCATAATTCCCGCCTATTTAGTGTTGATCAAAGTATAGACCTTTAAGTCACAGATGTTGCTGACTAAGAAGAGATTGTATTCCCTCAATATATGACTTGAAGATGATTATATATTTCAAAGGTTTTTCTCAATTTCTAATATATAACATCATATCAATGATGTTAAGATTTTTTTCTAGCTTAAAAACCTTATTAAATCTTCTTGTTACTGGTTAAAGAAAGATATTCAAAAAACAGGTAAAGATACAAAGATTTTGAAACCTTAAGCAAGACAAATATATCTCAACTTGATTCAAAGTTCACCTAATACAAATCATATTAAGATTTCATTTGAATCACAAATCTTGATTATCTATGTAAACAAAAGAAAAATATGCTTGTGATTTCAAAAGCAGTGACGGTGAACAATGACTTTGCCAAGATTCATTATCTCATTGTTAATTGTTTCTTTCGAAAAAATAATCATATAACACCCACATGATATTCAAATGTGAACTTATGATCAAGGTAAAATGAACTACAACTATTTATAGGAAAAATATATTTTTAGATGAAATTCTATTAAAAGATAACATTATAGTACTCTGTTCTCTGATTTTAGGAAGACAATCTAACTATGGGACCAAACAATAAACAGTCTCATAAGAAGTATAGAGGAGCAGGTATATTGCCATCCATCTCTGATTTCTCAATACTTGCCGAAGAAAATCTGTTCACTTTTACGCATCTTGTGCGCCAAGGATAAAGTTAACATGCAACTCAAGCAATACTCATGAGCTTACGTGATTTGACAGTTCTGTTGCTGTGTGACTTTGAACGATTTTGATTGGTCTGATGTTCAGGAACAGTTGATTTGATCCTGCCTAAGGCCAAAGGAAATGAATTCATAGTTTCCTCTTGCCGCCCGCGTCTAATTTTGCTCCCGCGTCAAATATTTCATTATTTTTCGTCATTTCATTATTCTCTATTTTTACCTTTGAAAATGTCTGGAAATCGCTAAAACACACTTTAAAACGTGGTGAAAAAGTTTATAAAAATCTCATAAATTCGGCGTAATATATAGGCCCAACAAACTCATTTTCCTACTGTTATACCTCACGGAACTCTACACTTTCAAAAATGAAGCGTAACAGTACTAAAAATGTTCAGTTAGCAATACATGCCATATAACATGTACAGAAAATAATTTTGGTTGTTTACAAAGATTGTGCCTTTTGCCGACATTAATGTCTTCCGTCTTGATGACTTTGAAAGGAATTTTCAGTTCAAAATAACACAATTTTGAAGACATTTATTGTTTTCTGCAACTATTTTAGAATCACTTATGATACAAATATCTACTACGGATACTTATCGGGAAATCTAAAAGCCACTTCAGCAAATTATATTCATGAAATCGTCAGGTAGTGAGAGAGGTTCAAAATTCTGCAACTATGTTTCCATGTTGTATACAAAATGGTAGTATCAATTTTTACTCCGGTAACAACATTTCTAAACCTTTTCATTTTGATATATTTGATCACAAAGGTTAATCAATATTTACACCCCATTCATGGAAAAGGGCAGGTTTTATTTTTCTTTTGTTCTTCATTTATTTTCTGGGGGTGGTTGTCCTCCCCACCCCCACCAAAAAGAAAAATAAATAACATGAAAAATAAAGCATAAAATGCCAACAATTGCTGAAATACTATAATTACACAATGCTTCATATGCCATGAAATCAGACGTTTGGGTCATACGATACTGTCAACAGAACACTTTTTGTCCCCGCCGAACGAGTTCGGGATGCGGGACTACAAAATGGGCTCCATCCGTGTGTCCGTAATGAAAATATTTACCCATGATGTAGCTAAATGTTCAATTGTCTAGAGCATATCTCGGAAACCGCATGCCCTATGTATAATGATATTTGGTGGCTAGGTAGGCCCTGTGCCGAACTGGAGCAACAATTACGTTGAAAACATGATAATTAAGTACCTAATTTGCATAATTTATGCATAAAATGGTTTACATAGCATATTTTGCAAACCGCGTACCCTGCATTCATGAAATTTGATGGGTAGGTGGGAGGACAAGCTGCGCTTGTGCCAGCTGCAATTTTGCGCGGAAAAATATGCTAATTAAGTACCCAATTTGCATAATTTAGTTCATCATTTTGTGAATTTTTCAACTTTGTCCTATTTCAAAGCTCAAGGTGTCAAATTCTTTGTCTTGGACCAGCGATCAAAAGTGTCAATAGTGACCCTGTCGTCCGACCCTTCTGTTGGGGTCAAATTTTCAATTTTGTCCGATTTCAAAGATTATAGCTTAAAATTGTTCATCTTTGAACAAGCAATTGAAAGTGTCAATGGTGACCCCGTCGTCCGACCTTTCCCTTGGGGTCAAATTTTCAACTTTTCTTGAATATGTTTTTTAAAGGGTGTCACCTTGTGTAAATATCCCGAATTAAGGATGTGAATAGGGGAAAAAGGGTTGGCTTTAGAAACAATCACCCTTTAGGGATGTTTTGAAAAACGGTGGTCACGCTATTTTTGGACATTTTACACCATTTTTAGGCCTTTCCTTAAGCGCTGCTTTCCTTTGCTTCTTCAGGCCTTTTAAAGTTTTGTTAATTACATCTATTCTTATTCTTATTTATCTATTGTTTTTTAGTTTAAATAAAAGTCACATGGTATCGAAATACCATTTGTCATGTTTCTATGATATTGAGTTTTTAATCAAATTGCACACCCTTTGTTTGGGAGTATATTTAATGAGTGTTAATGAATCGCCGGTCTAGATTTGTGTTCTCCTACAATGAAATTTGATGCAAATAATGAAATGATGCCAATAATGAATAATGAATAATGAAATATGACCTCGTCATGTTTTCAAAATTGCCAAGAGGAAACTATGAATTCATTTCCGTTGGCCTAAAATGAAAAGTCAACACCTTAATCCTTACCCATGTATGATGGGGCAGCAACTGATAGCCAAGGCTGACCCAAAATTAAAAATATTGGGCCAACAACATGAATGTATGTGACTGTTCATCTCAAACGAGCCATAAATACAGCAAACTTTATTTTGCACTTTAGGTGAAAATACATGTTAAGGTCATAATTTGCCAAAATTGATTTTTTGATAGATTCACAATCCTTGTGCTTACGTCAAAATACAAGCAAAGTTTCATTTCAAGAAAACAATCAAAAGTATAAAGTATATCTGTATATTTTGAAGACAATCTACATAAAATATAGGGCTTAATAACTTTTGAACATGTTTATCTCAGTTATAAATGTTACTCCTAGACAACCTTTGATGAACCATAACTTGACTTCTGGATATCGAGTGAAATTCATTGAGGTGGCATTTTAATCTTTTTATTTGGTCTTTACAAATATTGAAAAAGTAAAAATGAAAAATGGCTGTATTTACGGCTGTTTTGGGATGGACAGTCACATATATATAAAACACAACAGTAAATTTGATCTACTTTAGCTCCTAATGACTGTGTAAATTCAACAGGTAACTAAAGTTGATTACAGATACAACAGACTGCTGTTATATCATGTCTCTTGATGGCACAATAAGGCCAACTTGTTACAGGTTTCCTGATAAGTGAGTGTTAACCTGATTTTGGTCAGATTTATTTCAGATATGGTTTACTAAGAATATCATACAGGGTTCTCAGTGTATTTGCAGCTTTGATATCTAAAATGACCATTAGTTCATGTTCTCACTTGAATTTAAAAGTTCAGTAGGTCAAATGGTATTTGTTTTTTTCAATGATCTTTTTTAAGAGATCATTGAAAAAACAAATACCATCTTAAAAGTACTGTATCTGTATCTATACATATCTGTATAATCAAAAAACCAAATACCATCTTAAAAGTACTGTATCTGTATCTATACATATCTGTATAATCAAGTCCCAAAATGTGCAAATTTTAACTAATTTTCATGTTAAAATAAAAAAAAAAAATACTAAAAGCTGAAATGATCAACACAAACTCTTAAAAGTACATATCCCATATCCTTGGAATTCAAAGATTTAAAAAAAATGTTATCAAGAATTTTTTTAAAAGGGTTGGTATTCTTTTGTAAAAAGAAAAATAGAAAAATTTCTCATTTCAAAAAACAGGGTCAGTCATGTGGGGACAAACAAACAATTTGTGACCATTATTTCAAATTTGAACATAATGATATTATATAGAATTGCTGCTATACCTATCAAAATGAAATAATATCATATAGGGCAAACTCAAAACTCCTTCAATCAATAAAATATCATTGCATCAAACAAAAGCACTCTCAATTTATCTGAGTGCTTTCTAGGCACAGGGAACATTAATTGCAGATTTCAAAAATCTAGCCTCACATCAGCATCTACTTTTTATAGTTGTTACAATTGTAGTTATAGTTGGTATAGTTATAGTTGCAAGTATGGTTGTACGTAGATGTAGTTAATGTAAACAAAGTAAAACTGCTTTTGAGATCATTTTAGCACTACACTGTACAATGTACAGAAGGAAATGTGATTTTGTCGATACAGGTTTTTTCCCTTCCGGGTGAAGTTAAAACATTTTGATACCCATCATATTTTGTCCACAGATAGATGACTTTTAATTAGCCAAATTTTATCAGATGGCCCATATTATCTAAAACGTTGTCTTTGAAAGACAATATTTTATATCTATTTGTCTCCAGATAAGCAAAGATATTAAGCCATGATGACAAATGAGTAACATGACTGGTCAAGTCTGGAATAAAATCTATACTCTATAAATCTTGAAGTACCAACCAAGCAGTTGATTTCTGGTTTAGCGCATAAAATAAAACATTACAATTCCCGTTTTCAAGAGCAAGAGCCTACTAATGTGACATTGCATTTATGGAAGACATTGTCACTTTCCTTAGATGTTTTTGTGTAACTTGATTTTTAATGTAGAGTTTAAAACCTGATATTCTTTAAATATTGAGCTATTCCATTGTAATTTTATCTTGTTTTATCCCACAGAGATTGAAAATTTTATTCTATAATTGATAACCATGTGGTGGAACTAGAAGACAATCTTCTGACTAAATAAAGACCAAATAAAAAGCAATATGATGCTACTTTGTCATATTAGCCTGTTTCCTTGTACCAACAACTTGTCAAAGCAATCTTAACAACTCAATCACTTTTATTATTCAGTTCTCATGCATATAAAAACTAACCTTTTTAATTGAGTTAACTGCATTATAGTTATTTTTCCACATTAAAGTAAAATATCTTTAAAAAATTTATTCTAATTTTTGTGTTAAACAGTAACTTTGTTGATATCATACATAAATTTCTGTAATTTCTAGTTCAAGCTGTATAATATTACTCACAATGTGCCAATTATTATTCATAAAGGGATTTCACAGTTCAGAATAATTGATGTTGATATTTACGAAGCACTGATCCAATTGTAGAATCATAATTTTGCAATATACTTTTTCTTGGCTGTCCTATTTGATACTGCAATAGCAATAACAACTGAAATCAATGGCAATGTTTGTGTCAAAAACCAGGGTATAGAAAAAAATAAAACTTTCTGGGAACTTTTATTGTGCTGATGAAAAATGTCTGTGAGCTTAATGAAAAATGCACGAATCGCGCTAAAAACTCACTTGTTTTTAACAGTTATTTGACATTCACCCCAAAATTTTGCTCATTTATTTGTATTTCATCATTCAATATTTCCAGAAAAAAATCATCTGTCGTCAGAAATTCTTGCGACTTTTATTATTATCATTGGACTTAATATTATTTTTAAGCTTACCAATTTTTTTTCTTCTGGGATTTCAACTTTTTTTCTGGGAACCGTGCGGCCGCGATACCGCCGATTTCGAAGGCCTGGCAAAAACACTGATATAGAAAGATCAGTAAACATACGTCTATATGCAAAAGCCAAGCAGATTTACAAAACCAGGGAAGTGTAGAGCTTTATATATCCGTTACATAAGACAGTTACAGCTGACAAATTAAAAAAGAATTTTTGTATAAACATTGAACTCCTTAAAAATGGAAATGGTCTTGTTTGTCTCCTAAAAAACTGCATTAAGTAGGGGCAAACATCAACAAATTAGTTAATATTGGCTAAAGGATACAGGTTAAGAGTACTTAAGCTTAATCATTATGTATAGAACCACATTGCCTGTTTGTTTTGTATTTATCAAGAGTGCAAAAAACGAATATGAATTAGTTAAATAGAATATGCAAAGCAACATCTTTGGAAGAACTGCTATTATAGTATAACAGAATATTCAAATATGTAAATTGTTCTCCCTGTACATTGTAATTAGTTATTTTTATAATCATTTTGGATATGTTATGCTTACAACTCTTGTTGTCAAAACACAATCATGAAAAATATATCGACCAAGTGGTGACTGATGGCGGAGACCTGATTGATCAAGACCAACATACGTAGACTTCTGGGCCCAGAGTGGTCACAATTCATAGCAATTATTCACTTCACGAGGTGAAACATGTGCAAATCTTATAATCTATAGCCCTCATTACTATTTTATCACATGTGACCTGCCTTATCAAAAGGTACCTTAAGGGTCCAAAAATCAAAATTGAATTTTTGGTCTCATCTGAAAGCTTAAATTTAAGCTTTAAAATGACGCTGTGCTTTTGGTTATTGGATGTTTGATTGCAAAGGTACATCATCGAGCTGATTCGGAAAACTATAGTTCTGACTTCTGAGTAAATCGACTTTAAAGATTTTGTACTGAATAAAACTTGAATGGACGAAGAATGTTTTTAATCTAGGTTTCAAACACATTTTTCTAATGTTTTAGATGTTGGAACCCAATTAACATGATAGAATACACTTCAAAGGTAACATTTCTGATGAAAATAGAAATTCAACCTTTTTTACAACGCTCTGCTTCAATAGCCCGTATCACTTAAATTACTATGCTGACCTAAAGGTACCTATTGATATGTCAGGCTACATATTTATTTCACTGGAAATAATTAATTTCTGTACCTAACGCTTCTTGCTAGAGAAGTAAAAGGATCCTAAGGATCTTAATTCTCCTTAGAAATAGTTATGTTTTAAAAATCATTTTATTTAAAAGGGACAACACTTCAATTGACTATATATCAGTTTTCAGAAAAGTGTAAAACATCATGTAAGGTATCACTTTCAAAATAGTGAAAAGGCTGTTTGGTTTAGAATAGTAAAGCTCACACAAATAAAATTCAAGAAAAATTAAATAAAAAATTTTGTATCCCCTTTGTTGCTGGTGGGCAGAAAGATTATACTATTGTATTATCATGATACAATCAGATTCTTCAAAGCCTATAGTAAGCATTCTGTTGTATGGCTCAGAAACTTGGAGAATCAGCAAGGAAATGGAAGATCATATAAAAGGTTGCTACACTCAACTTTTACAACATCAGTTGGAAAGATCATATTCCAAATATGACAGTATATGGTGATATCCCTCCAATAACTTTGACAATCAGGCAATGCCATTTATGTTTTGTTGGACACTGCATCTGCACCACCAACCAACCCATCTCCCATTTGATTTTCTCAACTCCTCCCTGAAAGGGGGGGGGAGGGATATCAAACAGAGGTAGTACACTGACACCATCAAGAGTGATCTATGAGAGATCCAACATATCATGCATGACAGGGGAATCTGGTTCGGACATGTAGCCAGTGCTTCTTCAATTCCGTCCACGGACGATTGATGATGATGACGATGATACAATATATCTCATCATTCAATTGGTTTGATTTTGTCTTTCCCTTTTCTCTTTATCCTCTATCCCACGAGACTGACATTTATAGAGACATATAAATGATCTTGAAATTACAAAATACCTTATAAAATTACACACTTTTGTATGGCATAGTCAGATCTATGTCATAATTGCACCTTACATTACACCGCAGATAGCAGAATATCTTTCAATAAAGTATGACGTTTACAAGCTTAGTATACAGGGCATTTTGCAAATGATCAGGATTTCCTTCAATCAATATTATATGTTGTATCAAATGAAAAATTGTCTCCTTTTATCCCAGCACTTCCTACCCCCAGGGGACACTTAATGCAGATAATACAAATCTAGCCTCACACACCACATGCATTATATAGCAATATTGTCTCACTAAAAGGCTCACATATGTATGTTATGTTTTTAAAAGGTTAAAAGCTTTTCAAAGAAAGGAATTTATTATGAGATGGAGAATTAGGACGGAGTCAGATGTTTTCTTTGTGCGACATGTGTCCTGAGTCTGTATACAATACATATAGCCCAAGATACACCACAGACATATTTACTTTTTTAAGTCGGTTTGGTTCAGGAGGTTCCAAATATGTTGGGGGTGAGTCGCGTGTGTAATGTCCTTGAGCAAGATATTTACCCCAATGCTATCCTCTCCGCCCAGGTGTAAAATAGATACCAGAATTCTTCAAGAGGAAGAGGGTAATAAATTGTGAAGTCATACTTTCAATCCCTTCAAAAGAGTTGGACACTCCGACTCGGAATACAGGCCGTCTCCTTTACCTTTACTTTTATTGCAGAACATTCAGTACAATAGCGAGGATATGATGTACATAGTACAAAATAAATAAGTGCAATACAAATTCTTTTATGTAAACTGTAGTGCAACAATGGGAATCCAACAAAGGCCCTCTTATGTACCTGTCCATCCCAAACCAGCCGTAAATACAGCCTCTCCTCATTTTCACTTTTCTGATATACTAGCATATACCTCAATTTAAGCAATCATAGAAAATATGACAAGATTTTGAAAAACAAATAAACATTACATATAAGTTATTCAAGTAATGTAAAATCATATAGATCATAATCTGCTGAAATCATGTGCATCCGGAGTTGGAAAATTGTTTTTTGTCCTAAAAATATCATTACTCTGTAGCTTCGTGTCTCAATATTGATATCAATTGTGCAAGTGATGAATGAAACTTGATTTTCATCAAATAATCTCAAAACTCATGGGATAGTTGGGCTGATTCAATATCTTTTCATACTTGAGTCATGTTCATCCAACAGACTGTAACACAAAAAGTTACAAAGTGTGGCATGCACAGCTGTAAAATGCAGGAGGTATAATATACATATATTGACTGCTTTGAGGGGCAGGGTTTAAATTATTTTCCAATGAATATGCCCGAAGCGAAGCTGAGGGCATATTCATAGTTTTGAGATCACCAAGGGGAAATAATTTTAACCATACCCCGAACAAAAAGAAGTCAATATTTGTTTTATATACCGAAAAATTTTGCCCATTGGTTGGTTAAAAGAACCATTTTAGCACTCAAAGTGCCCGATGATAATTTACAATATTTGTTTCACCTTTCAGTGCTGACCGCGTCGTATTCAGTGCGCCCAAGATAACTAGCTCACGCCCATGAATGCTTACAGTCGCGCGCGTAAAGCTCGAGTTACACGACGCAAAATACATTGAGCGGGCCTAGTGAATACTATGCCCCGGGCTTAGTAAATTTATAGGGCCTAGTTAAATCCATGCCCTCACTTTTAACCAATCAGAGGACAGGAATATATATATGAGGTATATAATAATTACTAGCCATCCATGGGCAAAAATCCAAGATGGCTGGAATCCCATAGGTTTTATGGCAGTCAAATTAAAGTGGAAGCGAGTACTGATTTTCAATTAATTATCTTAAAATAGTTGATGCCAAATCAGAAGAGAAAATAAATCCCATGCTCATATCTGAAAAAATGCTAATATCCATTTAAGAAACAGCAGATGTATTGACCCACCACTTTTCAATTTAATGAAAATATGTTTGATCATTTAAGCTCTACCTTCACTTCAATCTGAAATGTATGTACCAATGAAGCACTTCTATTAAACCTGGTTTGTTAATGTAGTAAATGGTTATCAATCTTCTTGAATGGAAGACATTGTCGCTTCTTTCTTACACAAAATTCAATTAGCTTTGATTTCATTTTGTAAGTTTGTTTTAATGTAGAGATCACAACCTGATATTCTATGAATATGGAGCTTCACATTCCATTACAAGTGTATTTTTGTTTCATCCCTCAGAGATTGTTCATTTCATTATAAATTGAATCACTATATGATGAGACTAGAATTCTGTCGGACGCAGTTGTTGAATTTGGCGTACTCAGTCCTTGTTACTGGCGTGAAACTTACTGTGCGATGTCTATGGAGTGAACAAATATTTCCAAAATTTTTTATGTTTCCGCTCTGATTCATTAATATTTACTTACAATAAAGATGAAAGACACATTTTTGAACAAAATATCAAAGAAAGGGGTTGATACAAAAATTAATGTAGCTGAAAATGTAAATGTTTTAGACTTTTTCATTGACCTCCAATGCAATGTTTCACGCCAGGGAGTAACATGGAACAGCCTCAATTGACCAATCAGAGGACAGGATTCTAGTCTGTGACATCAGTGCGTCCAACAGAATATAATGTATTTCTCTAAATAATGATTAAGTAGTACATTTTCTTGTACTGAGAAAGTTCTGTCAAAGTATAATTGTAGCACTCTAATCACTTCATCATTTTTAGTATTTGGTTTGGAAGTGTTAAATACAAGCTTACCCACCTTTAACATTTTAGTATTCTTGTTACATATTTTATTGAACATGTATGTGGATCAAATGTGGTCTAGCAGAACAGTGCAAGACTCATAAACAAATGGTTGTGAGTTCAAGCCACATTAGTGCCAATGTGTTTTGAACCTTGACATATCACTTTGTAACACTTGCTCACTGACACAAGTGCATTGGGAAGCAGTTGAGGGGAATATCATTACCTAGGTACTGGTAGGGATCAGTGTTCCTGATAAGATTTGACTTTGCGCCAAACCAATTTCGGAAAGATCACCTCAAAAAAAAAAAGTAATTTTGAATATAATCTGAATAAAACTGAAATTAGTGAACGTTGTGTGTAACCAAAACCCAATGTTTGACTTTTTGTTTTGGGAGCCCCTTACGCCAAATTTGTGAGCTTTAGCAACAATTTCATGACATAATGCCTTAGCGGGAACACTTTGGTCACTTGCTGCAAATGGCCAAGTGTAAAGTGAAATGGTTCTGACAATTTCCTTGTAGAGCATCACAAGACAGGCCAGAATTATTAACATTACTACCAAGATGTTTTGGACAAATTCAAGCCATAGTAATAATTTTGCTATCTGAATGCAAACTTAAATGCATTATGTTGAACATACATCTTTTCGGTGAGCCACCATAAGTATTTTTCAAGGAAAATGGACATCCTGGTATAGCTATGGAGATACTAGGAGAGAGAAAGAAAAGGGATTGGTTTATGTTTATAACTAGGACTTTTTGATCAATTTACTAATCAACATATGACTATCTGTAACTTCTAAGCAATAAATATCATACCTAGGTATCTAAAGTCACAAAAGTCAAAACTTGAAAAAACTCTTTCAATGATCATACTCGCTCTTATTTGCAATGTAAAGAATTACTGAGTCTATCTACATGAATAGCAGAACAACCTAACCGATGCAAAATTGGATACTCAAAATGATATAAATCAGAGATAATAGAAATTTGCACAGTGTTATCTATTGATATTGAAAACTTCGATGATTGCACCCAGCGGCAAACTTACACAATGATAATGGTCAAATTGTTGAAATACTATTACCAGAGATAATCAAAACCAGTGATGAAAGATGATTTCCATTTTAAAGAAGTTGTTTTTATTATTTGCCTGAAGGTAATTTTGATTTAAAATAAGTCAAAGACCTCTTGTTTTACGTTTATTCAATGCATTCATCCTTATCATTCTTATCAATCCAATCATTAAAGGGAATTCTTATTTTACATGTTTTGTCAAAGGGAATAAGAAATATGTAGGGATGTATTAGGATGTGTATTTAACAGCACAACTGCGGCAAAAATAAAAATAAATAAATAAATGACGCAATATCAAACAAAGCAAAACACAAGAAAAACAATAGTGAAAAAAAGATGAGACCATCAGCTAATTCAATTTGAATTACTTTAAAAATGGACTTTTTCTAACAGGTCATTATTCTTATCCCAAGTATAATGGAAATGATATGCAAAATTAAATCTCCAAATGCTGTAATAACCATAGGCTACGCTATTATACATACAAAATTGCAAACAAAATTTATAAAAATTCATAGTATTCATAGAATATCAATGACATTCAACATTAATCCTATTTGCAATTTAAATTTTGAAACTGATGTCAAGATGTATTTAAAGACATTTGAATTAATACAGCTACCAACAATTGAAGTAAAAACTTCAAAATAAAATTTCCATCATACAGATTCTAATGGCAGTCTTTGATATCATACATGTTTTGTATCAAGCTGCTCATCATCCACAATCACCGCCTAAAGACAAACCTTCAATCTTCTGCAACCAGGATGCCCTGCGTCTCTTTTAGCCCAGTCTAAAAATTACATGGACTTTGGCATGTGAATCAATCAATGACTGGAGATTGTTTCATATCTATGCTGCCTATTTTGATTGTAGTATTTCTTATAAATAAATACTCAATGCTTTTGGACATTATTGCTCTATGAAACAGGTAAACTTTGAAGCAGAATTTAATACAGGGGTGCAATTGAATTTTAAATTAAAACAGCTCTGTTTCTGTTAAAGGTAGGTTTTTTGATCTGGTGACAAATAAAACATATACTTTTTTTCAAATTTGAATGAAGAGAAAGCACCTGCATGAAGCAATTGTGAAGTTTCATTTATATACCTTGAGCCAAAGTATGCCCTGTGTCTCTTTTAGCCCAGTCTAAAAACTACCTGTACTTTGGCATGTGAATCAATCAATGACTGGAGAATGCTTCATATCTATGCTACCCAATTTGACTGTAGTATTTCTTATAATAAATACCCAAAGCCTCTGGCAATTGCTGTATGAAACAGGTGAACATTGAAGCAGAATTTCATACAGAGGCTGCAATTGAATTTAAAATTAAAACAGCAGCTCTGTTTCTGTTTCTGTTAAAGGTAGATTATCTGATCTGGTGACAAATAAAACCATATACTTTTTTATATTTAAATGAAGGGCCAACAACTACATGAAGCAATTGTAAAATTTCATTCGTTCACCTTGAGCCAAATTAATGCTACAGGCAAAAAAATATCAGAGAGTGATGCATAGAAACCTATAGGAAATTTAGTTTTGTTAACAAAATATTCCAGTAATACAGCACTATATCTCTTCAACGAAACATAATAAAAGTGTGAAAATTTACAGGGGTTATGAGGAAAATTATGCGCTTTTATTTGGTATTGAAATCTCCAATTTGATTTTGTGAGTGAAAGTGATGGGAATACACAATTTGAAGCAAAATGCAAAGTAACTTTTAAGTCAAGAATTATTGATTTTGATATCTTAGAATTTAATTTTGGCTCAGTATTTTTAAGCCTGTATCATTCTAAGGCTTTAGAAAATTCAGAAATTTTCCATAAATATATTGTGGTTAGAATATAGACATGCAAAAATTGGGAACCAAAAATAAAATGTACCAAGGCTTTGTAAATTTACAAAATCAGGGAGATGTAGCACTTTGTAGTAGTACTTTGTGAATCCATATTCTTTAAAGGTTCTGTATGTGCCTGTTCATCACAAAACAGCTGTAAATGCATCAAACTTCATTTTGCGCTACAAAAGAAAATGCATGCGAAGGTCATAATTTGGAAAAATTTATTTTTAAGCAGATTCACAATATAGAAGATATGTTTGCTTCTATACATTTGGTAAGTTTCACTTCAAAAAATAATTGGAAGTATGAAAGATATATTTCTTCTGGAAGGATCATGAACAGAAAATATATGCCTTACTAATCTTTGAACTTACTGTAAATGCAGAGGATGATTTAAGGCCTTCCCACAATACATAGTAACAGCTCAGTGAGCATGAATGAACTAATGGAACATTCAGCGGGGTCAAATTTCTACTGCTGTGTATTTGTATGTGAAAGATGTTACAATTAATCAAACTGCATTATTGGTGTGAAAACTTAAGCGACCAAAATTTGTTTAGTTATTTAAAGAGCTTAAAGTGTGACCTTTCTCAAAGTAATTTTACTTCTCTGGTCGCTTTCATAACAAATGTACTGTGCCAAATTTAAAACATGCATTTTACTGTGTATGTTCAATGGAAAATGGTTCTAACTGTGGGTTGTTTTGAGCTACTGATTTCAAATTTTGAATGGAATTATAGGAAGTACTTAAAACACCCTCTGCTGTAAATTTTCGCACAGCCAATTTTGGACCATTTCACGCATTTTAATTTTTGCACACGTGAACATTGGCAGAGTATGGAATTTCCTTCGCAAGAAATGCACATTAATTTTTGCGGTTCATTTATTTTTGCGCTAACAACATTTTGTGCAAAAAACGCAAAAAATACCACTAGTACAGTATCTAAGTTTCACTTTTCACTCCATGACATCCTCCGACTTTTTTTTTGTGAAGTTCAATGAGGTGTCATTTGAATCTTTACAGCATGGTCTTGGCAAATTTTTGAAAAAGCAGAAAACATAAGAGGCCAAATTTATGACAATTTTGAGATGAACGGTCACATATGACATTTTAAGAGTATTCATATGCATATTGATCTCCTTAAAAATGGAAATGTCCTTGTTTGTCTCAAAAAGCGCTGTATTAAGTAGGAGCAAACATCAACAAATCACCTAATATAGGCTAAAAGATGCAGGTTAAGAGTACTTAAGTTTAATCATGAGCTGTAGAGCCGAATTGGCTATTTATTTTGCATTTATCAAGGGAGTTCAAATGAATAGGAATTAGTATAGCAGATGCAGAGTGTCATCTTTGAAAGTTACTGTTGTTATTGTATAATAAATTATTCAAATAAATGGTAAATTGTTCTCCTTGTAAATTGTAACTTGCTATTTGTATTATTATTTTGGATCTGTTATACTTACAACTCTTGTTGTCAAAACACATGTCAAATCTAAGGGGGTGTTTAATCTATAGTGAAAATAATTTGAACTGAACCGTGATTGATGCCAAAGTCCTGATTAGTCAAGATAGGCAACGTATGAACACATATCAAAATTTGTCACATGAGTGCAAGAAAGTCGTTTCTACATGGTATGTTTAAAATTGTTATTACTAGAATGCAAAAACTTGCTCAAAATTTCTCTCTGTAATGTCAGTAGCTTGGAATGGTTCTTCAGGAAGCAGGAAGAACCATTTCAAGAGCTACTGATCCAAACGTCAACATTAAACAGTGTGTAATAATGCAAATTTATGCTTTTGCAGATGTGTCTTTCTTGCATTCACATGACGAAATGTAGACCAAGTCAAGATTAGCAATTTGGACCAAGACACTTGGTTAACTGTCTAGGTCCAAATTGGGTTTGATTCCTTGAAATTGTTTATGACTATTGATAGTAATTCATAATTTCATTCAATTTTTTTTTTTACACTCTGCGTGTCACCTAGCCAATCAGAACGCAAGAATATAAAGTATGTGGAGAGAATTGAAATCTAACAATGCACTGCACTTGATGTGTTCCGGTTTGCGTAGTGGGCTTTAAGTGCGTATGAATGTTTCATTGTTTTTGTTGGGTGATGATTTATTTAGTTTAGAGAAGTTTTGAACTTTGATGGTCATATAAAGGCCTGATTTCTTTCACAAAAGATGCAATATTATTTTTCTGTCATGTATGAATTAGGTTAATAAATTTGCATTCCAATATGCTCATAAAAGGAAACAAAATCAATGCACTTGCGGTAAATAATGCACTCGGCCCCTACAGACCTCCTGAGTTGGATGCATCAAAATTGACCCCTCGTGCATTGATTTTGTCTCATTTCACTTGACACATGAAATGTGCATTGATTAACCTATAAGGGATTGCTTCAAAACTCAACCAGTGATTGTCTGCCAGTTCTTGTCAGTTTTGGTTGGTTGGCTATTGTTTGTCGAACTAGCCAGAAGAACAGACAGGCTCTCATGTTACAGTTGGGTTATCATCCAGGACGGTGGTTTTCAACTAGTCATTTAGTGCCGAATTTGCCACTTTGACTATTACTCCCCCATCTCCCGACCAAAGGTAGAAGGTACGCCACTGTGACAACCCGGCACTCAAAACTATTTTGAACAGGGTGGTTTACTGTTTATCGTTCTGCCATGCTAAAGGGCCCCTTTTAAGCTGCCAACAGGACCTTTTTCCTTACATTTGTCACTGCCCTGTGCAGCAATATATACTTCACTATATCTTTGAATTTATTTGTTCTTGTTGGATTTGCTAAAAAACATGCTGTTTTTATAGGAACAATCACTTACGACATGTAGAAAACTCAATAATGCGAAAATCTCTAATGATGTTGAATGACACTAATCTCCTTTCAGTTAAATAATAATAATACAAATTGGAAATAATATAAGCTCTGGTAAAACACTAAACTGGCTAAATATATATGAACATAGAAAAGGATCAAAATGTGTTGGGTAATGAGTTTGTTATTTGAACTTCTACTACTAGAATTCAAACCTGGGACCTTGGCATTGATAGACAAGAAGTATGAGGACAAGAATGGTCAATTTTAAATTGGTCTTGAATCATATTTCTCTTCGATCTCCTAATATAAAGGTGATTAAACAACAACGACTAAAGCTGAAGCTGAATTCACCTTTGCTCTAGGCAAGAAATGTTTTTTAAAATCAGCCGAGATATATAAAGTTAACCATATCCCTATAAAACATTCAATATTTGATTTGGGATGGTCAAGATGATCACAATCAGCTAAAAGAGCAGCATATAGTTTATAAGACCAGCATATAGTTTATTGGCAAAGTATACAAATTTTGAACAACCACAGGAAAAATTAAGAAGTAGGTACAACTTTTCCATACTATATGATGCACATTTAACCAATCAAAATGTATAGGCAAAAAATTAAAAAACAAAGGAATAAAAATATCATATGCTGAACATGTCCAATGCCTTTTTTAAATTAGCTAAAAGAGCAGCATATAGTTTACAAGTCCATAGACACACATATCTCTTGCTTTTCTTTCAATGTCCTCTTGATATCTTGTTTGATTTCCACTTCTTTACTCTTGTTTGCTAACACCTCTATGCATTAAGATCCATGATAGCTCTTCACACAAGTGCACTCAATCCTCAAGTAGCCATGCCCACTTGTAAATTGAGCCGACTAACAGGCCTTTATCCCATACTAATGAGCAAGATCAGGTTGTCTATCTGTAAAAGCTTGTTGCCTATGTTCTTACTACCGGGAAATAAAGTATTATTAAGTTATGACATATAACACTTAAAATAGCACTTCTAGAGAAGATTTGGCTGAAAATATATCTTACATTTTAGAAATGTTCAATTTTAGTTTTGAACAAATCAAAACTATTTATGTGGAATATGCTGGCCTTTACTCACTCTTCAATAGAGAACTAAAACAAGTCCCACACTCCAACCAAAACAACTAGGACTTATCTATACATTTGCTGAATGAAGTAAATTAAGATTATACAGATGAAAATTTATATCAAGTTTTATATAATGCCAGGTTTGAAACATCCTTTATTGTGGAATTAATTGAAGTTCTATTATTGTCTAGTTTTCTTTCTCTCATTTTATCCCTACCTTGAAGCTTGTCCTAACTCTCGCATTTTTAAATCTGTGTAACTCCGAAAATGTCATACAAAAATTTCTAGTTCCCCCCAGGATTCGAACCCCTGACCCCCGGCATCCTGATCCAATGTCCAGCTCTGGAGAGCCACCAAGTGTGGCCTGCCTCAGCAGCAATTCCGTGCCCATTCATATCCGCGGTTTATGACATATTCAGACTTAGGCTAATTCCTGATTTCTGCCTGTAGTATTATGTAGTACATAGGAGGGTAAAGGTTAATGTTAAAAGGAGGATTTCTACATGTGACAGAAACATCTGCCCACTAACCTTATTGCAATTTTTCAGTGTCAGGGATGTAACAGACTTTGAAAAACAGGTGTGACAATCCCCTTATCACAAATGTAATAAAACATTATAGTCTGGCCTAATCGCTTCGAATGAGAAATGGGCACCCCGACAAGCCGTCCCACTACCTTTTTATGCATCATATGACACAAATAATGAAGGAAGTAACAGAGTGTAATCAGCTCAAGCCTAAGGGATCTGATAATTATCAATATAATAATGCACTTCATTTCCGTTCTATATATACTTGACATCATTGGGAGATAAGACCATGCTTCCTGTCGTATTCAATTTAGTGTATCGTGAGATTTGAAACATCATTTACTATAGAATCAATGTGTTATTGTACAATTTCCTATTCATAGCCAGTATATGGCACGTCATTCCAGGCTATAGACTATATAAAAGTCAGTACTTTAAACGTTTTTGCAGCCTTCAAAACATTTTAAGTATGAAAACAATGTCTTTCATATCTCAAAAATAGCCAAAACTAGGACTTTCTTGGCCCAATGGCCATTGGGTGTCCTGATTTAGGATTGTACAAATATGGGAGAGTATCAACAAGTTTAAAACTTTACCCAGGAGGGAAAGAGATAGTTTGAAGATATTTTGTCAGAATAATTACATATCCTTATACATTATTGTGCAAAAATGGTTTCATAGGTAGCTTTACTTTCTTTACAGGAGGCATTAGATATAAGCAACCTGCCCTCTCATCACAAACTCTGTATAGAGAAAATTGAGAAATGTAGCATGGTTTAGGCTCTGCCCTTGAAACGGTTACAGTACCCAGAAATCTATGATGACACGTTCAAATGTATTGTTTGATAATATAGTTTAGAGTAGGGTTTCCTCTCTCAATTGAGACCAAAATTCTAGGAATCAGTTAATGTCACAATGACGTGATAAAACAAGGTTAACCTGAAAATGTTGATAGAGAAGATCTCTACAATAATGATCTATGCCCAGTTATTTTTAAGTGGGGAAAATGCATTACATTGCAAAATGACTATGAAAAGATGTTTTCAGGATCTCATAATAATATTACATTCCTGGCTCTATTTCTTCATGGCAAAACTTTTTGATACCACCTCATAAGTGTTCTCTTATTTACTAAAAAAGGACAGTACATTAAGTACATTAAGACACATGTATATTACTTTTCTTTAAATGTCTTGCTCTCATCTTGTTTGATTTCTACTTCTTAACTCTGTTTGCTAACACCTCTATGCAGTAAGATCCGAGATAGCTCTTCACACAAGTGCACTCAATCCTCAAGTAGCCATGCCCACTTGTAAACTGAGCCGATTGACAAGGCCTTTATCCCATACTAATGAGCAGGATCATGTTGTCACTCTGAAATAGCCAGTTACTGATATTCTTACTATGGGAAATAAAGTATTATTACTTAAGGACATACAGAATACAGAATTTGCCTGCCATATGTCTATGATGCATAACATTTTTCTCAAAGGAACACCATTACCAGAAGGATCATTTAAGGAGCCATCAACACAAGACTGGATACAATACATTTTGTAATTCACTTTATGAAAAAACTGATATTTTCTGGTCCAATTCTACACAAAATGGAAACAGGATACTTTGAAATCATCCCTTTTCTTGTGTTGTGTCACCTACCTTTAACCCCTGACACCCTGCCTTCATCACTTGGTATCACTCCTTTCTTGGCATCAAAAGGTACTATGGGATCCACGGGAACACTCCTATATCCTATGCTCCGTAAAACAAGTCCACATGGAAGATCTTCCGTTTCTCCTGTGGGTACTGCTTGTTCTCCCTGAAAAACAAAAGAGAAAACATATATTATCAATACTGACATCAAAGGAACTAAAGGATCAATTGGAAGGCTCCTATGTCCTATACTCCTTCAAACAAGTCTATAAGGAAGATCTCCTGTTTCTTAACTGCTTGGTTCCCTGACAAACAAAAAAGTCAATTGGAAGGCTCCTATGTCCTATACTCCTTCAAACAAGTCTATAAGGAAGATCTCCTGTTTCTTAACTGCTTGGTTCCCTGACAAACAAAAAAGAGGACCAAGTATTCTTTAGGTACCATCCAACATTTTAGGGTTAGGGTAAGGGTTAGGTGAGGGAGTAGGGTTAGGGTTATGGTTAAGAATTTGGGTTAAGTTTTTGATGGGACCTAAAGTATACTTTTTTCCAAAATAATATGTTACAATTAATGCTGGTTGTGTGCAAATCATGGCTCTAGTAAATAAGAAATAAAATAAGCATTTAGGGCCTGTTTTTACTTTTTTATGGGGAATAACATATATGGTGTGACAAGTATTCGCTCTTTAAAGATTTCCAATAGCTTCCAATGTATTTTCTAGTAATAAAACAGGTTTTGATGATGGGCAATCGATAACTATCTCCATATATTTTGGGATTATTTATATGATCCATATTGATCATATAAAAGTATATATTTAATATACATTGTAGTGTAAATTAGAATAGATATTCAGATGCTGAAAACATATGGCACAATATATACTCGTATATAGTTTCTCACACAAAAAAGTATAAATACTGCCGCTACTATTTGGTAATATGAAATTCACTGATTGATAACAAAATTTCTTTTTTCTTCTACTTATCAAATAATTTTAAAAAATGGTGCAAAGAAATTCTTATTTCAGTTTGGAGGACGAATTACTAAATTTGATGTGTTTGCTTGTTTGTGAATAAAATTTCCAACAATGCTGCATTAGGCTATTTGATATTGATTGTTTATAAATAATGTCCATTAATTCACATAACTGTAGCTGAAGTAGATAATGGTTTAAATACATTGCTGTTTCTTAAAACTATAAATAAAATAATCTAAAGAAACAAATATACATTCTTACATTTTCTATACAAATAGTTTGAGTTTTGATTGACAGATACTGATGTATTCATTCTAAACCATCTAAAAGATTACTAACTAAAACAAAGTGATTCTTTCTTTATCACTACACATTACATAACCAAAGAGGGGAGCGGAAAGTCACAAATTTCTAATTTGAGTTTCTTACATATTTCAATTTTTTTCAAGCTTTCAAATTATATATAATCTGTCACTCTTTCTCCATTCTCCATTTGGAAATTGAAATACAAGGCACACCACTGAATATCTGGCAATGAAAATTAGCCTCAAATTGGTTTTAAAGTTCCTAATTATTATAGTGTATAATAGCAACATGTGATTAATCAACCATGAATGATTGCCGTTCCTGGCATAAATTTACCTTCAAAACACAAATTATAGTTAAAGGCTTATTCATGAATGCATGTTATGTCAAAAAAATGACTATTTCAACATTATTGTATATTACTTTGAAGGCCATTTATTCAAAATCTTCATTCCCAACTTTCTGCTGATTTTGCTGGAGCAACCCACATAATTCTTTGTGCAACTTTTTATTAATTTGACACATTCGTCTATGTCTAGTAAAAAAAATTGTGGTCAATGAACTTGATGTATATTCCATCAACTACCCCAAATATTCCTGGCATCACCAAGGCAATTAATAATGGACAACTTGTTAAACACTTAAGAGCAAGTTTTTCTAAGAATCAGGCAGGCTGCTAAATAAGTTGAAAGATGAGGGTCCGCAAATTTTGATAATATTATGGTGGTAAGCTATGGACGTAAATAGAATTCCATCGGTGGTGTTTAAAAAATCTACAGTCCC
>JXSR01S004870.1:22290-34379 GCA_000969725.1 Ophiothrix spiculata
TGTTTATTGGTTTGTTAAAATTATATCTCATGTTGACACCACGCATTGTTTAAACAAGTAATCTCTAAAAAATACGATATGTTTATTAGTAAAAATCAGTAAAAAAATACGGTATTCAAACTGGCAAATGAGATTCATCAAAATTGGCAGTTTTATCACCATAAGGTGTGATAATTGATATTGTCCTTCATCTCTGTTTATGACAAATTTTTGACTCCTGGGAATTTCAAGAAATCAACTGGCAACGCCGGAAGTGGCAACATTAGACAAGCGTCGTCAGTTACCAGGAGAGGTCACTACAAAACAAGTGATGAATAAGACAACAGCATGTTGTCGAAACGTCCACGTAAGTGCACAGACTTTTTGAATTAGTCGTAAGAACTATAACAACATGATATTATTAATACTGATGAATCGTGGCAATCAATAACAAAATAGTTAAAAGCTTAAAAAAGTATATTTTACCCTTTTCAAGCCCACGCAGTAATTTACAATTATTGAAGAATGATACAATACCAATGATGCATTTTTCCGTGTGTAAATACTTAAATGGCTCTAAATAAAAGAAAGACAAGAGCGTTTCTGCTCTGTAGATTGTCATTCTGATGATTATGTAGCAATACCTTTATACGTATCGACATCTGCAATGTGCGCATCCGCATTATCAATGGAGCAGACATTGCAGATATGCTCAATTACAATGAATAGCTGCAAGCTATGAAATATGAACGGAAACCATTTACATTTTCTCAGCTGACAAAGATATCGATAACTATTCATGTTATTACTCGGTGGATGGTATTGTACAAAAGCACATTTACAAATTGCGCGATACATTACAACAGGAGTTCCTTGTACGGTTCAATTTTAAAATTTCATGCAAGCATATAGCTCATTCTTCCTGCAGAATGTATATCGATATTGTTCTAAAATAAATATATTATACACTTTTAGAAATATCAGTAACTTTATGTTCCCTGTAATCCAAGTTCATCCGTAAAAATACGGGGTGTCCCAGAAAAAACGATAGTGTACACCAAAAGTTATGTGTTATCAATTATTTGGGTACATTTTTGTCTGGTCCAATTTCATAAGTATTAGCCATAAAGTAGGGATGTTTCTGAATGGAATAAAGATGGGTCATCATGGTCATCTCGCAAAATGTATTGTGTCTGTCCTAATTTTATATCTAATATGTTCATTTTTTCAGTACAGGTAAAAGAGAGCATGTACATAATAAATTAATAAATATTGTTACGGTTGAATGAGCAGATCAATGACAATACTCAATAGTACTTGAAATAAGGGAACTTACAAAATCATGAAAGTGGACCAGAAAATTTTACATATTACTCTACCGATTGAAATGAAAGAAACGGTATCTGGAAGTTCAATTAAGTGCTATTAAATGTAACCATTTTATACTCTCTAACTATCTGTGAATCTCAAGAAAATTACATACAAAGATTGTAAGGTTGTTTATGGGGCACCCTGTACATGTAATGATGAATTTAGGTATCGCTATCATCGTGAAGTCCCAAGAATGCAAATGAGGATAATGAGCTTTATTCCATGTGATTTTTTGAATTTGAATTACTGCTGTTAGGGTTGAAATTAGAATGGTGTATTGCGCAACACCCATTGTTTATGGTATAAAGTGTCTATTGGTTTGTTACAATATATTTAATGTTATAGATGAATTTTTTGTAGGCTTGTAAGTTCCAAATATATCCATTAATTATGTTAGACAAAGCCAGAAATGGACTTACGACTTTAGCTTTCGACAAAACTTTAGCTTTCGCTGCTAAACAAAGGAACTTCACTAGGAAGGACAACACTAGCGGGAAAGGCAGTGGATATCGCCACTTGTGATCAAGACGTCGTCAAAGATGTCGAAAGCGAAAGTCGTTAGTCAATTTCTGGCTTTGTCTAACATAATAAATGGATATATCTCATGTTGACATCACGAATACATAATGTGTTTTTTTCTTCTCCTTTATTCTTCTTCAAATTTGCTGGTGATTATTCCATTCCACGTCAATAACGTCACAAATAAGATCTCCAAGTTGCCTGGCTTCATCATTAGGATATCCAAAATATGTCTTCTGCTTCACTTTTGAATCTCTTTTGAATCAATTTATCCTTAATTGCTTGCAACTTGTTTGTGTATTTTCATATTGAATGTAAACATAAAGTTTCCTAATATTTTATTTGTATGTATTTAAATTACCTTGTGATATTATATTGTAAAGTCATGTTTGAAAATTGCAAGTGATTTAAATAAATACCATTATTATTGTGGATGATTTATGCCAATTTGTTATACGATATCACTTAGGTTGGGTTTGACATTTTGCCTATAATATTTAAACATTTGTTTTTCAAGTTAATTGCAAATACCCCTATCAGTATTTTTAAACATTTTGTATTAAATGTTACAAGATGGAGTGAAACCCACGCATGTTTGAACGCATCGGTTTGTATTGCAACATACATTGTATAAATAGCACAGATCTACGTTGATGTCCTTCTCTGTTGGGGGCATGCAAATGGTGTCCGTTCATATTTCATAGCTCAGAGCAATTCATTGTAATTTGGTAAATAATGTAAGAAGCAAATATCTGTATGAACCATTGCACTTGGTCGAATGGTCGTTACTGGAATATTGCAAATTGAAAACTACAGATTAACTTATTGAACACGATTGGTTATTAAATTCATACGAGGTGCCTTGAATGTTAACAGAATACATGTAAATGTCTTGTTGGTCATTTTTTTTTTTATAATTGTAAATTATGCTTTTTTCGATTTTTTTAAATATTACATTTAAAACACACACACACACACACCCCACACCCACACAAACTTTAATTTACAAATATGATTGCATTCCTGTCCACAGAGAAAAAAGTAAAATCAACTGAAAAGTAGCGACATTTATAAGGTGATGTAAATTAAAGGCTTGACCTGAATAGGTTTATACAGATAGTCAAGAACAAACTACAGTATTATGAGTATAAAGTTATTTACGACACCATCAAACGCATGCAATGAAAACAGGTAAGTATATTAATGCATATTTGACATATTGTTTTCCTCAATATATTAAAGGGACTACTCTTGAACCTTCTCGCTACTTTTCTTATACTATATATTTTCACAAGTATCGACAGAACATGCTTATAATAATATACTACTTGTTAATATAATCATGTTAAGGGTTTTTTATAAGACAAGCAAAATCTCCATTGAATTACAAGTCAGTATTTGGTAGATTTATTTGTATTGATAACGAACTCGAGATCACCATGCTATTTTTTGAAATACAGCCATTTCAAAAAATCACCCAATTTCCACACAAAGTATAGGGAAATAAAAAAAGCAAATAATTATGTGCCTATAAAATGATAAATGCCCTATGCACTTTTTTAGATTTTTACATATGTTACAACCTTTGTGGAATTCTTCAAAATAAAAAAGAGTGTTACTTGTCTATACAAAATGGTAAAAAACGGGAATTTTTAATTAGATTTGATTACTTTGATTACGCCATTGCGTCTGAATAATTAAAATCGTTATCACGCCATCGAAAGAACCTGCTTCTCAGAGGACACACCTGGAACATGTTAAATCTCTTTCATTATGCCATTGGGAGAATTACATTAAAAAAGTATATCAAAGTACATGTATTTGTTCCACCTTAGCCTTAGAATAACACTGGCAGTTCAGATAACCGATAAACTGTCAAGACATTTAGCAAACATTTCACATTGCCGTCAATTCCTTCCTCCTAACGTGTCAGAGCATCAAGGCCCGCGGCCTGAAATGGAGTTCCTGGTTGCATCATGCATCGATAATTTGACATTTGGAAATCATGGCAGTTACGTTCAGCCTGTAGTACAAATTGCAGCATTTGCAATTTGCATTCATATTTTCCATACAAGTACAACCTTTTGATTTGTATACATTTAAATTAATACTGCAATTTGACTTATTACCATTAATAATGGCTAATCCAACCACTTGTATTATCTCTTGTTCAGGGAGAACATTAACCTTTTTCCCCTCAATTCTACAACATTGTCACCAATGGTTGGTTTACAATGTGACGACGTTTTGTCGCCGGAAAGTAACGGACTTGATGGTCAAATCAAAATGTGCTGATGGATGGTAACGACCTCTAGCGACACCTCGACGACCAGAGACAGCTGGTAGCAACTTTGTCTAACGTAAAGGAACGAACGCTGGCGCTGGTTCATGAATGGTTGCAATGACCAACGAAATCAGAACGTTTTTATAAATTTTGTGATGACATAAAATTGGTTATGGTGTCGTTCATATTTCGTTTTTTGATATGAGGAACCTTCGCGACGTTTTTTGGAAGTAAGAAATTATTACCCTGCCGCATTCGGCGGCAGAGTTTTGTCTTTGACTCGTTTGTTATTTCTTTCCAGCAAAACGTCGACGGCTTATATCTCTGGAACGTAATGACCGATTTGGACCAAACTCTGTCAGTGGTAGGGGGTCACCTCCAATTTATGTCACATAACCCCGTTATGTATATGTTCAATTCGTTATATCCATACGGTGGTAGTCCGTGTGTCAAACGTCTGTACGTTATTCGTACGTTTGGGCTCTATAATGTGATGTGTGACAGAGCCTTTACTAAAATGGCTCTGAATAAAAGAAAATAAAGCCCGGTGTCTTTCTTCTTAGTATAAAGCTGTTTTGATGATTATGTAGCAATACCTTTGTATTAAGTATCGACATCTTCATTGTGCGCATCCGCATTATCATTCGAGCAGACATGAGATTATATATATGTTCAATTACAATGAATCGCTGCAAGCTTTAAAATATAAACGGAATGTATTAACATTTTCTTAGCTTACAAAGATATCGATAACTGTGCATATGATTAGTCGATGAATGGAATTGTACAAATGCATATCGTTTAAATTTTAGATGAAAATATAAATCTCTCTTCCCATGTATAGCAACTAAACATGGTTAAGAATTAACATTTTTGAGTTTACATTATTCAATTCTAATGGTAATGTGCCCGGGGTATTGTGGATGTTCTATGCCAATTGTGTTATACGATATCACTCAGGTCGGTTCGATTGTAATATTTTGCCTATATAACATTTGTCTTTTAAGTTAATTGTAAATGCCCCCTTATATTTTTTTAAACATTTTGTATTAAATGTTACATATATCCAAGATTGTTACATATATCCAAGATTGGATGAAAACCATGCATGTTTGAACTCATCGAACACGTATGTAAGGCTGAAAACATAGTCGGCCTCAAAACAAAATTTTCGTTACCAAACATTTGGTCGTGACGTCACCAAACATTGGCCATCGAACCGGTAACAAACATTTGGTGCAATGTATATTGCAATTCAGTACATGTGCAATCTAGCGCTAAATTTTATTTGGTCTCAACTCGGTATTGAAGTTATTATATTTGAAGTCACTCGTCATTTTGACGTCACGACCAAATGTTTGGTAGCGAAAATTTTGTTTGGAGGCCGACTATGTTTTCACCTTAAGTGTCAACTATGGTACAATCTCGAAACTATCGGTTTGCATTGCAACATACATTGTATAAACAACACATACATGTACCTATGTTAATGTCCTTCTCTGTTGAGGACATGCAAGTGGTTTCCGTTCATATTTCATAGCTCAGAGCAATTCATTATAATTATTTTGGTAAATATTATCAGAAGCAAATGTCTGTATGAACCATTGAACTTGGTTAAAAGGTCGTTGCTGGAATATTACAAATCCCCACTACAGATTCAATTATTGAACGCGATTAGTTATTATTTTCATACGAGGTGCTTTGAATGTTAGCATAATAGATGTGGTTTTTTTTCAGTTGTAAATTATTTCCCCCCGCTTTTTTAATAACACATTTAACACACACACACACACACACCCACCAACCCCCAAACACACCCCCACCCACACCTCCCCACACACACCAAGACCCTCACATCCCCACCCTCAACTGCACACACACCCCCCAAACACACACACACACACACACACACACCAAAAAACTGTATTTACTTACAAATATGATTGCATTCCTATCTACACAGATAAAAATATATGAAATTGAAGAATAACAACGTTTAAAAGGTGATGTAATTGAAATACTTGACCTGAATAGGTTTATACAGTGAAGTCGAAAGCAACTGCTTCTCTGAGGACACACCTTAAACATGTTAATCTATTTCTCCAGAAATTTGTACTTTTGTACGGTTTATATATGTGATGACTCACCCCGAAAGGAGGGAACTTTGCAGATGATACCAGTTTTGATGTTATCATTTCAATCTGTTATAGCATTTTGTAAGCTTTAAAAATGACACCTTACTTGTTGAAATTGATCAAGGCAATCACATTTTACAAGAGAAAATCTGCTGGAAATTCTTCTTATTGTTTTTTATTTTTTGCTGCATATTTGCACCAGTTTCTCGAAAAGTGTTCTGTCGCAAAGGTGAGTCATCACATATAACATTGGAGAATTACATTAAAAGATTATCAAAGTATTTGGTCTACCTTAGCCTTAGAATAGAACTGGCAGTTCAGATAACCGATAAACTGTCAAGACATTTAGCAAACATTACACATAGCCGTCAATTCCTTTCGCCTAACGTGTCAGAGCACCAAGGCCTTCGGCCTGAAATGGAGTTCCTGGTTGCATCATGCATCGATAATTTGACATTCGGAGATCATGGCTGTTACGTTCAGCATGTAATACAAATTGCAACAGTTTTATTGTGCATGTGTTATATTTACAATAAAACATTTTTTTGCATTTAAATTTCCCATACAAGTACAACCTTTTGATTTAGATACAAAAATTAACTGCAATTTGACTTTATATCAATAATAATGACTAATCCAACCACTTGTATTATCTCTTTACAAAACCATTGTCGTAACAGGACCATGATTTGCATTACTCGGGGAGAACATTTACGGTTTTCCCCTCAATTCTATAATATTGTCATCAATAAAAGTAACAGACTTGATGGTCAAATCTAAATTTGCTGATGGATGGTAACGACATTCAGCGACAGCTCGACGACAGGAGACAACCGGTAGCAACCTTGTCTAATGTAAAGGAACGAAGACTGGCGACGGGTCATGGAGGGTTGCGGTGACCAACGAAATCTGAACGTTTCTATAAATTTTGTGATGACATAACATTCGGCTTTTGATTTGAGGAACCTTCGCGATGTTCTTTCGAAGTAAAAAATGATTACCCTGCCTCATTTGGCGGCAGGATTTTGTCTTTGACTCGTTTGTTCATTCTTTCCGGCACTTCGACGGCTTAAATCTCAGGAACGCAATAACTGATTTGGACCAAACTCTGTCAGTCGTAGGGGTTCACCTCCCATCACATAACCCCGTTCATATGTTCAATTTGTTATATCCATACGGTGGTAGTCCGTTTGGCACACGTTCAGTATGTAAAACATAAGTACGTTATTCATACGTTTGGCTCTATACGGTGATGTGTGACAGAGCCTTTACTTAAATGGCAAATGGCTCTGAATAAGAGAAATAAAGCCCGTTGTCTTTCTTCGTAGTATAAACCCATTTTGATGATTATGTAACACTACCTATGTTTTAAGTATCAATATTTTCTTCATTGTGCGAATCCACATTATCATTGGAGCAGATATGAGATATATATATGTTCAATTACAATAAATCGCTGCAAGCTATAAAATATAAACGGAATCTATTTACATTTTCTCTGACAAAGATATCGATAACTGTGCATATGATTAGTCGATGAATGGAATTGTACAAATGCATATTGTTTCAAATTTGGATGAAAGTATAAATCTCTCTTCCCATGCTAAAGAAACTAAATGTAGTTTAGAATTAACATTTTTGAGGTTACATCAATTCTAATGGTAAAGTGCCCGGGGTATTGTGGATGTTCTATGCCAATTTGATATACGATATCACTCAGGTTGGGTTTGAATGTAACATTTTGCCTAAAACATTTGTCTTTTAAGTTAATTGTAAATGCCCCTTTCAGTATTTTCAAACATTTTGTATTAAATGTTACACATCTCCAAGATGGAATGAAAACCATGCATGTTTGAACGAATCGAACACAAATGTAAGTGTCAACTATGGTACATATCAAACTATTGGTTTGTATTGCAACATACATTATAATAATAATATTTATTCAAATCACTTGCAATTTACAAACATATGTAAATACATTTTATAAACAAAACAATTACATTTCAGATAGACAAACAATATATGCAAGTAATTTAGGAGAAATGAATGGGCTTAAAGAAAACCCAAAACACAAAGTGCTCACTTATCCTGTACATTAATTTAAGGAACATATATAATAACATAACATAAGCAAACTGAACAAAATTAAATTAAGTAGTTAAACCTACTAAAAAGGAACATTAATCAAATCAACTGTACAAATCTATGAAAAATGACCTGCATTTAGATTTGAATGAAGAAAGATCAAGGCATTCTTTAACATCAGAAGGAATTTCATTCCATAGACGTGGAAGAGACACAAAAAGGGAATTGAAAAAAGAAGAACTCCTGGCTGTTACATGCAACAATCTAGAATCATTAAGGCTACTTTTATGCACCATTTTGTTAAAAGAGTGAGGTAACAAGCCATTCATTAGTTTGAACCCAAACACAAGTCTGTGGAATTTGCAGGAATCCTCAAGTTTTAATAGGCCTAGTTCGGTGAGCCTTTCTTCGTAACCAGGCCTACATTCCCATTCAACATCAAATGAATTCCTATAAAATACAACACGGGTAATTTTCCTTTGAACCCTATCCAACCTGTCAATATGATTTCCCTGAAACGGAGCCCAAACACAAATACAATAGACAACATGTGGTAAAACAAGAGACTTGAAAAGATTCAGAAGAGCATTAGAAGACATGTTTTTGGTACACCTAATGATAAAGCCAGATAACTTAGAGATCTTATTTGTGACATTGTTGATATGAGCACCAAAAGAAAGATCTTTACTAAAAGTCACACCCAATAATTTGAAATCACTAACTTCATCAAGAGTTGCATCTCCCATTAAATAAGAACTACAGAATTTTGGAGAGTCAGACCGAGTCATGTGCATAACAGAACATTTAGAAAGATTTAAAGGGAGCCTATTGGCCACAGACCACTTAAACACATTTTCAATATCTTGCTGAAGAATAGTATGATCACTGTCACTATGAATGGGACGTACTATAGAATGATCATCAGCAAATTGAAATAAAGGAGAAGAAACCACATTATTTATATCATCAACAAACAAAGAAAATAAAATGGGGCCTAGGACAGAACACCAGAAGTTACCGAACTCCAATCAGACAATGATCCTTTGAAAATAACCGTCTGTCTTCGCATAAAAAGGAAGTTCTGAATCCAACTTAGAAGTGGGCCTCTAAATCCCAAAGAATGAAGCTTAGTTAACAAAAGGTTGTGATCAACTTTATCAAAGGCAGAGCTAAAATCCAAAAAGACACCATCAACAAGGTTACATGAACGTGCATCAAGAAATTTACTCAAAAGATGGAAGAATTTTGAAAGCATTTGCTCACAATTTCTACCCTTTCGTAACCCAAACTGGTTATCAGACAAAATATCATTGTCATTAATATAATTAAGAATTCGAATTGAAACCAACTTTTCCATGACTTAAACAACACAGATATATATTGATGTGCTTCTCTGTTAAGGACATGCAAGTGGTTTCTGTTCATATTTCATAGTTAGCTGGTAAATAATATCAGAAGCAAATATCTGTATGAACCATTGTACTTGGTTAAAAAGTCGTTGCTGGAATATTGAAAATCCCCGCTTCAGATTCAATTATTGAACACGATTAGTTATTAATTTCATACGAGGTGCCTTGAATGCTGACAGAATAGATGTGTTGTTGATCAAATTTCATTTTTTTCAGTTGTAAATTATTTCCCCCCGATTTGTTTTAATAACACATTTAACACCAACACACCCCAACACCCCACACCCATCCCAACACACACACACACACACACCCCCACACACCCCACACACACACCCACACATACACACACCCCACACCCCTCACACACCCCCCCCCACACACACACACCAAATCCCTCACATCCCCACCCTTCCCTGCACACATACCAACACTTTATTTACTTACAAATATGATTGCATTCCTGTCCACAAAGACAACATATATTGGATTTAAAAATAACAACAATTAAAGGAGATGTAATTAGAATACTTGACCTGAATAGGTTTATAAAGTGAACTCAAAAGCAACTGCTTCTCTGAGGACACACCTTAAACATGTTAATCTATTTCCAGAAATGTATACTTTTGTACGGTTAAGATAATTGGAGAGTTACATTAAAAAATATTAAATATTTGGTCCACCCTAGCCTTAGAATAAAACTGGCAGTTCAGAAAACCGATAAACTATCAAACCCTGTCAAGACATTTAGCAAACATTACACATTAGGCTAGTAAAAATTAAAAAAAGTCAAACAAATGGCAAAAGTAATGATATTTACAGGATAATATCAGGCAAGCATATACAACATCACATCGAAAATCTAGAAAAGTCTAGTTGGTGGAACAGTAATTAATTTGCATAAAACAAAATGGCTGCCAAAACAGGGGTAAAATTTCTAAATTGGTTAAATCGTGTTAAAAACCATTCTATTGTGTTCCACTAATCACAAAGAATCAGAAAAAGTATACTTTAACCCATCTCCGAAGTATTGTTAATAAGTTATATCCAATTATGTGAAAGGTCATATCAGGGGTTACGCAAAAGGTCCTATGGGAAACACAAAATTCAACATTGTCCGATTTTCTTCAAAATGGTCTCAAGATGTTCCTTTCGCAAAAGTGTCAACATGAAGTAATAGTTTAAAGTTCTTTAGACCAGTGGTTGCTATGGTATCAGGCAAAACAAAGTTCATAATTACCATTACATTGGAATCTGAAACCCCAACTTTACTTTGATCTGTAACCATAACAATAGTACATCCGAGCCATTGCTAAATATTACTTCATGTGGATAGTTTTACAAGAGAAACAATTTGAGACCATTTTGAAAAAAATCCGACAATTTTGAAAATTTTGGTCTCCCATAGGGCATATCACGTGACCCCTGATGTGACCTTTCACGTTTTTGGATATAACTCATTAACCATACATCGCAGATTGGTAAAAGTATACTTTTTCTGATTCTTTGTGATTAGTGGAACACAATAGAATGGTTTTTAACATGATTTAACCAGTTTTGAAACTTTACCCCCTGTTCTGGCAGCCATTTTGTTTTATACAAATTAATCACTGTTCCACCAACTAGGTTTTCTAGATTTTTGACTACTTGTTGTATATGTTTGTCTGATATTATCCTGCAAAAATCATTACTTTGGCAATTTGTTTGACCAATGGCCATAATTTTCATTAATTTTCTTAGCCTACATAGCCGTCAATTCCTTTCTCCTAACGTGTCAGAGCACCAAGGCCTGCGACCTGAAATGTAGTTCCTGGTTACATCATGCATCGATAATTTTGACATTTGGAGATCATGGTTGTTACGTTCAGCCTGTAGTACAAATTACAACAGTTGCATAGTGCATGTGTTTGATTTGCATGATTCTAACATTTTACATCATTTTTCAATTTATTTTGGGCAAAACATCTCTGGTTCAGTGTAATTATCACCATACTATTTCAGCACCATTATTGTATGGCTAAAATTTAGCCGTTCAAAAGTCTAAGAGTGGCTTTAAAAACAGACACTATGGCTTAGCACTATATTGCCCCTAAATTCATCTTCAGCGCTGTAGATCATTTAGAAACACTATACCTTTCTGGAATATGGGCCTAGATGTCTTCTGGAATCACTGTATTCATTATCCTTGCACCATGTACTCCTAGATCTGGCATTTTGAAAAAGACAATTTTGGCATCTAGTGTTTCTAGAATATCAGATATTGTAATGAGAAAGAAGACCTCGGACAATGTGCTAACCCTCACT
>JXSR01S004871.1:30489-51344 GCA_000969725.1 Ophiothrix spiculata
TAAGCAGTTCGGTTTGGATTCTTTCTATCTAAAGCAGCATATTTCCCGCGTTTTGTTGTGAAACATCGTTTGACCCAGTTTGGAACAGGATGGTCGCTTCCACGATGGTAGACCCGGAGTACGATGACGGTTCCGATTATTGAAAAACATCCCATTAACACCATTGCGAAGAAATACATTCCTGGAAAGATAATATTAAAAAACAGTTTTGACTTATTATTTTCAAACCTGTGCTGTCAATGACAAAATATTAAACAGAGATTTCTTGTAGGTATTTTTTTTACTCCCCTTTGCGCACCTGCCACTAAACAATCACAATTCTGAAACAAACAAACTGAAAATCGTTGTTTTAAAATGTCACAAATATGTATTATATCCGGACAAAATGATTTTGTTCACGTTCGAACGCATTGTAACCTCAATTATATATAAAGGCCCAGTGTGACAAGGGGTAACCCTCGTCTTACTGGGCTCATTTTTGGCAGCACGTCTTCCTATAAGGGGTATGTCCTCCCTGTGGTTTTGCAATTGACACATCCAAAGTTATGTTGATTGGTACTATAATATATGGTCTCCTTGTTTTATTGATAAAAGTTGTTAATTTCGTATCTTTTGCTAATAAATAAAGGAATTGACAAACCTAAAATGTCCTCTTTGTTCAGGTCAAGACCGTGCAGACTATTTTTTTTTCAAATGGCGACTTCATTTTTTTTTTGAGATTCAAGAGCTAATGTCAAAATTACTTATTTTCAGTAAAAGAAGGGACTCAGTCATAATCAACCATTCTTTTTCGAAAAGGTTGTCACACATCAGTGATTTGTTTATCTTTTGTAAAGGTAATATTCAATTTTACTTAAATTAAAAATATATTTACTGAAATTATCATACTCAAGTTATTTAATTAAATACATATAATTAACTGTAAACTTGATTTTGTATACTCTCATTCATCTGGGTTGATATCAGTTCTAGATTAAATTTAATCAAGGCAACCAGAAATGTTTACAAAAACCATCGCTCTTCAGCTGGGTTGTGATGTAGACCTTGGTAAGAGTTAACCTATCACAAGCCTGGGACAGAACCATAAAGACTCTTCCACGCAAAATGACGTCATCTTTAACATATGATGACGTCACTTCTAACTAATACCAAGGTCTACATCACAACCTAGCTGGAGAGCGATGGTTTCGCTCGCAACGTCGGTTACTCCGAGTAAGTAAACATTTCTGGTTGCCTTGATTAAATTTAATCTAGAACTAACTGTAAACTTCTTTTTGATACACACTGTACAATATATATTATTTGAAAGCTGCGAATATGAAACTTTTGAATATGTATTAAACTTAAATTTTAATCTTCCAGCTTTTCCGCTTATTCCGTCGAGCACGTTTCATATAATAGTTTCGGGATATTGCCGGTTTTAAATATCCTTCACTAATAATACTAAACACTTAATTTTTCCGGTTCCCTTTAAGCAATAAGAACACGTTCTGTGGCATATAAGATGAAGGTCGATACTTCATCTTCTAAAGCATTTCTTATTAATTTTTCGATCTTACCTAGAACCGGCGCCTCATCCCCACGGGGCGGCATACTCTCAGCAATCAGCTGTTGAAACAATATAAGAGCGAGAAGATTGGTCATCCCTAGTGAGATTTTCTCGCCTGAGTCCGGTGGTAAGTAGAACACGAGGAGTGTAAGAACCGACAGTAGCACACACGGGATAATTATATTGACGACGTAAAAAGAAGACTGTCGGCGTAACGTTAGGCTGTACTTGACTAAGGCATAAGGATGGGGGCAACATTTGAACTCAATCATCTCACTTGTTACATTGACGGCAATCAATTCCCAGACGCCATTTTGTTCAAATACTTCTTGATTAGCGTCATCATCATCTAGATAGAGCAAATCTACCTGCGAAGTATCGTACGCCCATGAACCAAATGTCATTATACAGTTTTGAGTGTCAAATGGAAAGTTTTTAACTTTGACTTTGCATGAGCTTCGTAGTATAACTGGTGCGTACCAAACGACCTTTCCTTCAGCTGTGACCATCGTGTTGATGTCCTTGATACTTTCAAATTCCCTGTCGACACTAAAGGAAGCAAAACAAGATAACAAAATGAGATAAAGCAAAAAAAAAATTGCAACTGCTTTTTTTGCAGGAATGTGGTTAATTTAAAAAAAAACAAATGTCAGTTGTTGTGGTAAATCAAGAAACTTCAAATAAAGCTCTTTCATTCGGGTCCAATAATTATTTTTTATATGTATACTTGTCTTGTTAATGTTGATAATGAAAGGACGCCTATTTTGCTTATTATGCGTATTTTGATTTGAACACATTTGGTGTATTTATAAATGGGCAAACTTATGTTATTTAGTAAAAGAGAAACAGATTGAAACAATGTTTAATAAATCTAGTTTGGCACTAGCCTTCGCCGTTGTAACTGCAATGAATTTTCATATAACGGCAACCATTTTGATGCTTTAGAGTTATTGCTAGAGCTTGGAAACATGGGTTTACCTTACATGGCAATCTTTAACCCATTTGACCTGTTGAAGGAAACTATCTTCAATAAAAAGACTTGATTTTATGGTTAGAAAAAAAAAACTTTTATACATAATACTGTCGGATGTTAGGACCTAAAAGATTTATATAAAATTATTATCTTCAATAAAAATACTTGATTTTATGGTTAGAAAAAAGAAGCTTTTATGCATAATACTGTCGGATGTTAGGAGCTAAAACATTTATAGAGAATTCTTGAATATAGTAGAGAATTATGCAATGCAGGATAATATTTGTATACGAATCTTAAAAGACAGATATTTATTATTAAAACATTGAAAAGTCAACCATCCGTTTGCCGAGGGCGTTAGTTTGTTAAAGTCTTATATAACATCTAACATCTAACATTTAGGACAATGTGATCCGACCTAGATTGTATACCCATAATAGAATGCACAAAGCAAAATCCGGATTACAATTTTAGAATACCAAAACATAATAATAAACCCTTGGGAGAAGATCAACTCTTTTGTTTGGACAAGGTACATCTAATGAAAACCTTCTCAGATGACTGACGTGTTGTAAAACCGTAATGCCTCATTGTAAAGAAGGTAAACATGTTTGACCCATATTTGCTTTAATCATTTATTAAAGCTGTAAGAAATTTGTTTAGAAATATGATATAAAACTCTGAATAATTAATATCTAGAATGCCATGTAAAACAACAACCATAACAATGGCTATAGACTAATGCCCGAATTTGTTATTGCAGTTAGTTCGAAAAATGACACACTGATAGCAAGTTTTAAATTAAAGTTTTTAAAGTGTATTTAGGGCATGTAACGAAAAATAAAACTTGATTAAAGTATTTTCTTCCACTTGCTTTAATCTGAGTTTATGTAACTTAATTTGTGTATCCAACGGGATAGTATGTGATTATAATCATTGTGAAAGCATTTGTTGAAGTTTTAATCTTTTTGATGCATAGATACTTTCTCTAATTTGATAAAACACGATAATGTAAATTTGTTTGTTTTACTGCAATGTTTTAATACGTCTAGTGGCATAAAAGACATATTTTATAACATAAAAACATTATAGCAAAAGTTATTTTAATGTCTTGGTTGAAGACCTGCAATTAACAAATATCAACAATATAAAAACAATTTCATTCAAATTCATTCGCATTTTGTTCCTCAGAGCGTTACTTGATTTAAGAAAATTAAATTATAAACCAGCAGTCTCTTGTCAAAGTGTTGCAATATATTTTAGGCTTAACAGCGTTTTATTGAAACTAGAATAGTTTCGATGCTAGCTCTATACGCTATAATTTAATGACCCACAATTGAATCAAGATTAAAAAAAAACTATATAAAAGTCAACAGAGTTTCAAAGCGAAAATCTGTAATTTGTAACGATCGATTTCTGTTAGGTTTTATGTTTGGCGCGGCCAGCAACACGTATTTTTTAGATGACAAGCTGGTGTCGAGCACCCAGAGTTGACACTATCCTAGTGACAATAAAAGGCAGTACAGCCTTAAAACTAACCAGTTTACACAATTTGCAATTTGTTTGCATTATGTTATGTGTCTAAATAATCTAACGTGTCTTTGGACTACAACAAAGGCAAACATTTCTTTAGTGATGTGTTATTTCCAGCGACAAAGGGGCATTTCTGTTTGTGTGTTTGAAGTTAACAAATTCCTAATTGACGTAAATTCAATACAAACTAAAACAATGACCTGTCCTTACAATGCAAAAGGAAATCCTGTAAGCTTATTATGACATATATAAGTCGTAGTAATGATTGTTACCCCGGGCAGTGCTGGAATGAGTGTATATGTTTCCGTTGTAGCATTTTGGAAGCCCCTGAACTCAATACTTTTGACATTTGTTCATGTAAATCAATGTTTGAGAATATAGTTGTATGATCCTTGGTCGTTGTCATTTCGGTTAATGTTTTCAATTAAGTTCCTTTTTACATGACATGCGACAATAAATGGGTTAAAAACAGGTTTTGGCTAAGTCAAAGAGACCGACGTTTTAATACTAGTACCGATAATAGAGAAAATGATGATATGTAATAATATAATCTTTTCAAAGTTATTTCGATATATCATCAAAAGTATTTAGTAAATAGTGCACGTGTTTTCCACCATTATCCTAGACATGTTTTTAATTGTCACTTAATTTTAAAACAAGACTTTGATTAGCTAAACACTACTTACTTTTCATAAAGGTTAATATCAGGAATCCAAATCTTAGAAGCTGATATTGCTAGATTTTGTACATTATTATGTAATGCTGGGTTCCATCTTAAAAATTCGTCACTCCACGCCTGCAAATATATTCAGGTAAAAGACAGAAATACAAAGGTTCAATAATGTTAACCCCTATCTTGACAGGGTATTTATGAAAACGTTTGCTTGATAAGGGGTGGGTACCACCGCCTGTGAATTTAAAAGTGACACCCAAAAGTGAAATAGTATCGGATAGAGTCTCCTCTTTCCATTGATACCACAGCCATGTAAATCAGCTATAATATCATTAATTATGGGTAATTATGACTTCATAAGTACATTCAAATTGATAAAAGTAATAAAGCATGGCTGACCTAAAATGTTTTTTTTTTTTTGGCTAAACGAGGACCTCTACGTATATTTAATGTATGAAGGCTTTTACTCTACACAACTCTAAATACGGGAGATATTGATGGTTTCGAAGTGAAGGAAGGTAGAGAGTACTTAAAATTGTAATGGATATGACAGGCTAGGTTTGCGGAATATCCTTTTGTTCAATTTAGGTGGCTCTGAAAAGAACGGTACACAAAAGAGAAACAAATGCTTTGTAACAAAAGAGAATGATGACACATGTCAACTTTGCCTTGCCTCTTGCACTTGATAGGTGCATTATCAAAGTCACAATGCTATTTTACTGTATCGTAAATCGTATCGTAAGGTAATGTAACATAGATTTCCATGCCTAACTCACCAACTCATTGCAATGCACATCACAATAGGCCATTATGGCCTATTATGATGTGCAGTGCATAGTTTAATTCTCTAAACTTAATTTGGCATAGTTTAATTCTCTAGAATCTAATATGAGCTACTCCGTACATTATACAATATAATAAGCCTTGCTCTGTAATCTAGTCACACTAGCGGGAGATAATACAATAAATTCCAAAAGATTTCTCGCAATTCAACGGCTCTTTTCAGAGCCACCTAAATTGAACAAAATGATCTTCCGTAAACCTAGCCTGCCATATCCATCACAATTTAAGATACTTTCTACTACCCTTCACTTTGGAACCATCAATATCTCAACTTTCTCCCCTATTTAGAGTTGTGTAGAATAAAAGCCTGCACCCATTATATTATAAAGTTGGTCTGTGGACAGTCAGTTTAAAGTGGGGAGAAATGTGTTACTTTGCACAGTGGCTATGTAAAGGTAATTTAAGCGTCCAATAATACAATAACTGATTAATTGGTGATCTTTGAAACGTTTTGATATCCCCTCGTATACTTACCTGCTTCATCCAACCATTGATCGTTAACTGCTGGCCTCGTTCGTCCTGGAAATGAAATTGAAGTATAATTTTATTGTTATCAAGAAAGTTTTAATGATAGGAACATATTTCTTGGTATTATAACATATGTAATAACAGGACACATAGAGCACAAAAATACAAAGTATAAAGTATAATCATGTATTTACTTCGTTATACTGGTCCGTTTTTTGGAATTTATTTAGACTCATCACTATCCTCATGTTTCTCGTGTTTTAAGTTGACATCGTTGTACGATTAACTTCAATTTGCAAGGGATACCTTCCAGCCTACCCATCCATAAACTTTTTTTGGGTGGGATAATAAAGGTCAAAGAAGAAATACATAACTTGTTATCTATAACATCGAAATATCAAAAGTATCAAATCGTATGTCATACAAAGATAATAATAATGATATCCGGCATTTATATGCGCCCTATTCACCGAAGTACCATAGCGCTTGACATAATTACGCTGTTATAAGAAAATCGTCACAGTCATTTCATCTAAACTAGATCGCAATCTTAGGACGCAGATTTATCGGAATTTAGATTGTAATATTCTCCTAACAGCTCCCCAATGCGGTCGACGAAGCAATCGATATTAAATGTCTTGCCCAAGGACATTACCCGTTGGTCGAAGCGGGTTCGAACTCGCGACCTCACGATTTGGAGTCCTGTGCTATTCCACTAGACCACACGAGCACTCATAATGAGAAACCGGTATGCCATAATGTTGTATTACAAGATTCTCAGTAATATGTATATAACTGAACATAAGCCCTTCAACCCTTGTTTTTTGAAGTTCAAACTTCTGCAAGATTGTGTGTCATATGCTAAAGCATAAGAAATAGACCTCATACTGATATCATCTTTTATTTATATATGTAAGATCAACAAATAAAATATTTAGCATCTTTTAATGCAAAAGGAAATTATATTATATTGCAATATTTCTATGCTATAATACCTTAAGGATTTGATATATTATACTTGGAAATATTTAAAATGCTTTTACAAAGAGGTTAGTTTAAGAACAATTAACACTTTGCCCTCATTGAACATTGAAAAAAAACACCTCTCACTTCACGTGAACAAATCAAATCCAATTATGCAATATTTGTATTGGTAATTTAAAACATTACCTTTAACGTGTAAAACTAATTAGTTATGACACAATTAGTTATACTAAACATTATTTTCAAATGGAAATATAAATAGAAAACGTATGTCTTTGAAACATAATAAAATAATACTCTATTACAAAACATAAATATTAAATGTTATGATATTAGTTATGACACTTTGAACCTTATAATTAGGATTATTGCCGCAAGGTATGTACTTAAAAATATTCTGCGAGGTATTTATGCTGATTTATACGATTTTGTTAAACTTTGAGTTGTGTCTGTGAAATGCACCTTCTTGATATTAGAGATTTTAATCTGACAAATCCGTGAATTATATTTGACTACGTGATCGTCTTATAACTGCTACTGGTTTCGAAACACGTATATCAAACATAAGGTACTTATTGCATTTACCTAATTCTATACTTAACGATGTAATCATATCAGTCTATTACTGTTAAAATAGTTGTATTGCAACTCGTTTGTGTTTATTTGCATTTTTTGTGAAGGGTAGATGGATAAAGTAGGTCTAAATTACGATGTTTTAACTAAAGTTGCACATATATCTGAATGTAAAAGGAGTTTCATCTTTTTTCCCGTAATATATAAGAGAAACGGTCAACAAGCAGATCAAGTAGATAGTTTTATTTCAAAATGGCGGCCTAATGATCCTTGCACTGACCCCCTCCCCTCCCATTAATCGACTTACCACACCCCACCTAAAGTGGTACCCTGAATGGATTTTATCAAAATAATCGCACAGGATGGAAACATGGTAAACGTAGATACTTTTATGCCCAGGTTCACTTTATTTTGAGTTTTGACGTGAACCGACAATAAACCGTTAGTTCGGGACTAGGGTAAGGTGTTAGTAAACCCCTCTCTCATTAGGAAGACCAGATTTAAAATATTATATTGGGCATTGCAAAGTGTAATTTACACAGAATTAATAGCAATGATATGTCAACTACTGTACATTAACATATCTACATCTTTTACTTACATTTACTGTCACTAGTGTCAAGTGATGAACACTACAAACATGTTTTATAAATAAATTCAACAATAGTTCGAAAAGTAACATATTTAGCATCTCCGATATATACAAAATGAGCTTAGATTACTATATTTGATATAATACTTAAAATTTGTTTCACAAATAAGTTAATTTAAGATCAATTAACATTCTGCCCTCATTAACAAATTCTCACGTGAAGATATCAAATCCAATTTAAATGAGTATATCTAATTAAGAATGTGAAAAATATTCTTTATATAATGATGGCATGTGTAGTTATACTAAAGACACTGATTTCAAATGTGAAAACATAAATAACACTATCAACGATACTTAATATTTATCCTATTACAAAACATACACATTTAGTCCGTTGAAGTAGTAGTGACTTTACTTTGCACTCTACAATAAGGATTATTACAAAAGTTAAATATTCTGAGTCCTATCTATCTAATGTGTAAAGCTTGATATTAGAGACATTAATCTGACAAAGTAGGGACCTATATTTAACTACATGATCGTATTATAAGCATGATAAGTATTATTCTGATCTTGAAACACATCTGTCAAACATAAGGTACTTTACTGAATTTACCAAATACTATATGTGACTGTCCATCCCCAAAGAGCCGTAAATGCAGTATCTTGTCATTTTCACTTTATTAAATATTAGCAAAGACCACGTTATAAGGATTAAAATGAAACCTCAATGAACTTCACCCGAATAAAGGAATTCAAGTTATGGTCCGTCAAAGATTTTCAAAATAAACAGATATATTTCAGATGTTCAATCATTCTCTTGAAATGTAACATTGCGGATGTTTTGAAGTAAGAACAAGGATTGTGAATTTGTAAAGAATCAGTTTCGGCAAATTACGACCTTGAGATATTGGAGTCAAAGGTATAACTGAAATAAACGCGCTGAAACGAAACTTTGCTGGTATTTTGTAGTAAGTAAAAGTATTGTGAATCTGTCAAAATGTAATTTCGACAAATTACAACCTTGACATGTATTTTCCCCTGTAGCGCAAAATGAAGTTTGCTGCATTTACGGCTCGTTTGAGATGGACAGTCACATATAGTACTTCCTCTTAACGATGCAATCATGTAAGAATTTTACTGTTCAATTAGTTGATTTACAAATAATTTGCGTTTGTTTACTATATTATATAGGAAAGATGTGTTAGGTGATCTCGGAATGTAACGGGGGAGCGGGTTAGTGTAGCGGTATTTCCCTCGCTTTGCACCAATGAGTCTCGGGTTCGATTCCCGGTCCCGGCGCTGTATGTGCATTTGGTTTTTAGTCCATATTCGCTTCCGCAGGTTTTTCTCCGGGCACTCCGGTCTTCCTCCTGCATCTGAAACTGTCAACTGATAATAATTCCATCATTGTCTGCCCCACCCAGGTTATGGGAAGCTGCAAAAATGGTAAATATTACAATCTCAGTACCGATAGGATGTGCTCTGAATTCGGAAGCACTCACTAAATGAAGTGAATTGATTGTGATGATTTACCTGCAGCGAATCATAAGCGGTTCGATCAAAAGGATCTATGATCCAAATGGAAAATCGCTATAGAAAAGCCCATATTATTATTATTATTATTAATATAGTTTAATACATATAAATTCAGCGTCCTTAGCGGTCGCGGTTTTTTACTCTAATTGTGTCCCTTTCTGCTTGCACTGTACATGACATTTGGACTGGAGAGTCGTTTGAATGAAACATGAACAATAATGTTATTGTTACTATGATGAAACTTGAGCTTGCCTTTATAACGGAGGATAAACTAGTTTAATCATACGTCTGGTATTAAAAAATAAGTATTTGCAAATGTCTGAAAGCAATGTATAAAAATACCTTTTTTAGTTATGTTTGATACTTGATGTATATATATATTTCAGATGCTATTACGTAATTGTTTGAGTTGGTATACATATTTATAAGCCTGACCTTCCTTGTCGTCTTGTAGAGTGGCGTTTTTACAGTCGCCCCCCCCCCCTTCGGGTTTTCCCCGGTACATAATATACAAAAGCCACTGGCCAAAAGCGTATACAAAATTTCTTTTATATCCTTTGCGGTCATTTTGATGAAACAAATGGGGTCAGCACTTAACGCGGGATAGGATAGTCCGCACAAGAGAGAAAGGGGTTTGTTAAGGACCAGAAAAATATTAAGTCGCCATTTTGAAAATATCGAATGATATGAAGCTAACATTTACAGAACATGTTCGAATTACTATTATATTTATTATTAATAAGGAGGAACCCTGATGAAAATCCAATGTCCCCTCAATCATTGTAGAACCACATTATTACGTGTGTCCTGTTTGATAACTTGGAGATATTGTTGCCTGTACTATATATTGATGCCATTAGAATTTGACCTTTTAAGTGTACACTAATGTAAGAATTGGCGGAAGGATAACTCTGGCAAGTAACATTACTAAAGTTATTCATCAATTACGTACAAAACCACAACATTGAACGCAGGAAGAAAATGTGCAGTTCGCGTTAACGTTATAAGGAAAATGTCTTGTATTTGGTATCGTTTAACGCATATCCCACATGAACTTACAGATATAAAATCAAGTTCATTAAGTGCTCTGATGAATAATTCGGTAAGCACTATATGACTATTGAAACAATTTTGTTTTTCAAAACCAAATGTCACCGTCCATTTCAAACAGCCGTAAATGCAGCCTTTTGTTATTTAAATATTTGCAAAGATCATGTTATAAGGAAACGCCTTTAACGATCAGTAAGCCCTATATTTATTGCTGAGTGTCTTAAAAATATGCAAATTTATTTCCCATTTCTTATCATTTTCTTGAAATGAAGCTTTGTCGGTATTTTGTAGTGTGCACAAGGATTGTGTATCTGCCAAAAATGTAATTTCGGCAAAATTACGACATTGACATGTATTTTCACCTGTAGGGTAAAATGTAGTTTCCTGCATTTGCGGCTCACACTGGCTGGTGCATAAAGCTATTGTTCCTTTATTCCAACTTTAGGTACGTAATGTAAAATGATTATTGCCGTCTTAAAAATTTAAAATCCCCACAGTTGCATACTTTCTTAAACATTATAAATACTAAACACGAAGCAACCCTGTGTAAGCGTAGATTGAAACCGTTTTGTTTATCAAAACCAAATACTTTTGGTGCGTACAGTTAAATATTTTTCCGTTTTTTCAATCACAGTCTATCTTATCTTCGATGAATAAAATTTAACGTTGGTTAGATTTGATTTATTATGTAATTGACTTCAACTGGGTTATGTAAATATTGACAGTAAATGTTAGTATATTCAATGTTGCAGATGTGAACGAGTGTTGGTGTTTAGGGAACATGTTAAGTAAACGTTGCGACTGCTAAGAAAATTAATGAATTCTTGTTTCCACTGTGTTTAACTTAATAATGGAATTTAAGAAGCGCCTTGCACGTCATTCCCTGTCTGTATTGACTACATGAGTCATCAAAATAAGTTATTATGTTTATGTGTAGGTTCCGATCATTTCAATATCCCCAGGGCTCAAACGGGAGAAGTACATTTTGACGATTTTTTTAAATCCAATATTATTATAACTATAAATCCAAAATAATCACCTACAAATTTTGGAAAGATGAAATAAAATGTACATTTAATTGGTATATATGTTTTCTGTCTCCTATATATTTACATAACCGCCTTATCCCAAACGGTTGCATGTTTTCTTCTGCACGTAAATAGTAAACACGAAGCAATCAAGGGTTAAACCTCATTAAAATGCATTTCAGTGACTGACTAAGGTCAATTTATCAAAGTAAATTATATACATTTACATTGAAATATGAACTTACATCTTCAATAGTTATTTGAAGAGCTCAATTGTCTAAATTGAGTTATTAGTACCAATATACAGTATCTAATTTCGGTCTAGTTTCATGGAATAAAACTTTTTTTTCCAAACAAAAAAAAACCTTTTGATATTAATTTTTTCTGGTATACTTTACTGTGTAAATCCCCCCCCCCCCAAATGGCGATTTTTTGTTACAAAAGGCATTAATTCCACTGAAATTCAACATTCAATAAATCCACTAAAATTGACTAATAGAAGATCAATTACAATGATATGATCTATGAAATTTCTCAAACCGATTGGCTTTTTGTTACTACCGTACAACCTAACATTTTACCCCCTTCACAATTGAAATAAATGTCAAATGGGTCTGTAATTAAAAATGGTGTTTTGCTCCTTTCACTTTTTAGGATTTATTCCCTTTGGGAAACAATATCTTCATTTGTCAAAATGTGTACACAATGTGTATAAACTCTCACTGCTAATAATAACCTATTGCTGTTTAGTATATTTAGAACATTCCCATTTAGTTCTATAAAAGGAAACAAAACAAAACAAAAAACATGCAGATGACCAACCAGTCACTAAAAAGCCAATTCATATGCAATGTTAATTTTGATGAGAATTTTGCACACACAAAAATAAGTGATCTTCCGAGGAGATCTTTTAAAAATAAATGTATCTCACAAAAGCAGAATATATAAGTGCAAATCCAATACTGAAATTAAAAAAAATGAAATGAAAATGTGGTTATGATATTATTAGCGATAAAATGAAGTGTGCAACCTGAAAAAAAGTTCACTTCAAGTAGTAATGTGGTACACTTAATATATCAAAATTACTACTTAGAGTGAACTTTTTCTCCGGTTGCACACTTTATTTTGTCGCTAATAATATAACAACCACATTTTTATTTCATGGCTTATTCTCTGTTAAGAACCAATTTGGAAATGTATTACTTAAAATAAAATGATGTGATAATGTGTATTGTGTTAAAGGAATTAAAATAATATCAGGAGCCGATTTCATTAACATTTAGTGATAGTCACTAACCCCAATTTGATCGCTAACTCCAAAAATGATCGCTAAATAGTGAGTATTTTTAACAATTTAGCGATCATTTTTAGAGTTAGCGATCAAAAAGTGGTTTGCGACCATCGCCAAATGTTAGTGAAATCGGCCCGGGATTTGTTTTTGTTGAATGAAATAGATTTATTGCAAGACATAGTGACAGATGACAAACGCTGTCATCAAACTGACATCATATAAATACATCTAACCTAGGTTGAAAAGGATAAAATTGTTAATCTCTGATATATAAAAAGACATGAAATTTTATCACCCAGTAGTTAAAATATAACAATTTCATTTGTTAAGAGCTAAAAAGGATACTTCCGTATTGTACTAAATTTCAAAGTTCTATTTGATAAGAAATCCTCTATGTGATACAAAAAATTCGAGCTATTTTACTAGTACAACTTGTATCGCCCGGAAAACTACAAATATAAAATTAATTGCATGGTTATATAAAATATATAAAATTGTTATTTTTATATAAAGTAGAAAAATAACAATTTTCAAATCATTTTTCCTGACATTTTCAAAGTTTTTGCTATCAACGATCGAGTTTACTGAGTGATAAATTTGTTTGTTCTCATGTTATACAAATATGGTAATGGTTTGAGTCCGTATCACACTCGGCTTTCAGCCTTGTGTGAAATGAACCAAAACAATTAATATTTTCTCGTATTACATGAACAAACAAGGGATAGCTAATGACATAACATTCTATAAAGTATCTATATTTTGACCAATACTTTACTTGTAGGGTTTAGAAATAATACTTGATATTATGTTTCACAAAGAAGTTAATTTAAGATCAATTAACACTTTGCCCTTATTGAACAGATTCTCACGTGTGAATATATAACTAACAATTTGAAACATATCCTTTAAAGTGTTGATATAATTATGACATGTGTAGTTATTATACTAGAGACACTCATTTCAAGTGAAAGCATAAATAGAAAACACATGTCTTTTTAACATATCAATGATACAACTATTCCATTCAAAACACACACATAAATCCGCTGAAACAGTAGTGATCATACTTAGTACTCTGCTACGGAGCTTTCTAAGTGCCATACACTTGTTGAGATATTTGGATAATTTATGATGACTTTGCTGCATATTATCGGTAATATGACAACATTTTGGGACTGAATGTTGCAATGATATTCTTACTCGAGGTATTTATACCTAAGGAACGACTTTCATAATTCTGAGTTGCTATCTAATGCAGACGCTTGATACTGAAGACTTCAATTTGACAAACCCGTGAATCATATTTGACTACGTGATCGTATTATAAGTAATTCTGGTCTTAAAACACGTCTGTCAAACACAGGGTACTTTATTGAATTTACCTAATACTACATCCTCTTAACGATGTAATCATGTCAAACTTTTCCTGTTAAATTAGTTGATTTGCAAATCATTTGTGTTTGATAAAACGAGGTATATGTAATTAACAATTTGAAATATATTCAGTGTCGCTATAATTATGACCTATAATACATAAATACTAAACACACAAATGAAAACATAAATTGAAAACATATGTCTTTGGAACATATCAGTGATATAATTTTAATAAAACATACACATTAACCAGTTGAAATAGTAGTGATCATGCTTTGTACTGTACTACGTAGCTTTTATATACTTGCTGAGTTAATCTATGATAATTTTGCAACGTATTTTCAGTAATATGAGCACATTGTTGGACTGAGTGCTGGTCGTTGGATTCACCGATATTACGTTAATATCGGCAATTCATTGTCCTTTGTAATATACACTTAGCAAGTCGGAATCGAAATCGCAATCGGTCGATTTGGAACTAACTAAGATCGGAGTCGACCAATTCCGATCTCAGGTAGATCGGTCTGACACTAATCTATTATATTTGACATATATAAGTTCTGCGTTAATATAAAGGTGGTCAATGTATTCCCACACTACATTTGAGCGAAACTTATTTTTCAGTCCAGTGTATTTTCGGCCAAAGTCAAATAAATGTAAGTATTTATAATATTTTCAAACTAGATAGTAAAAATATGAAGTCCTGCAAATTTCACGATTATTAGAAAATCAGAAGTAATCGTGAGGTTGAGAGTTCGAGCCCCACTTCGGCCAACGGGTAATATATTTAATCTCGATTGCTACGTCGACCCAAGCGCATTGGGGAGCTGTTAGTAACATATTACAATCTAAAATCCGATAGGTCTGCGTCTTAAGATTGCGTTCTAGTTGAGGTGAAATGATTGTGACGATTTCCTAATAACGGCGTAATAATGTCAAGCGCTATGGTACTTCGATGAATAGCGCGCATATAAATGCAGGATATTATTATTATTATTATTAACAATAAAGTGTGAACTATAAACAAAGAAATATACTTAGTATTTATTATAATGGTTAAATGCGTTTACTTTAAGTTCACCATGATGAATATGGGTATATTTTTAATCCTTATTGCACATAATGGAACGGTCGCTTTGAGCATGCGCATATGACATTTCTAAGGACTTGTCAACATTATGAAAAAATATTTGAATGATATGAAGCTTAAATCTACAGGACATGTTACAATATATATTCCTTTATTTATTACCGATAACCCTGATAAAAATCTGATGTTTCCTTATTTTAGCACCACTTAAATATGTGTGTCCGGTCTGATAAATTTGAGACATTGTTGCCTGTAACTTATATTGATGCCGTTAGAATGTAGGCCTTTTAAGTGTCCACTACTGGATGTAATAATTGCACGGTGGAAAAATCTTGCAGAGCAGGTGGCATTACTAAAGTTATTCATCAATTACGTACGAAACCACAAACTGGAACGCAGGAGGAAAATGTGCAGTCGAAGTCCGCATTTAAGTTAAAAGGAAAGTGTTTTGAATTATGTATCTTTCAAGGCATATAATCATACTTATACTGTATTAAAACCTAGTTGAAGTGCTCTCTTTAATAATTTGGCTAATAAAGTATTTATATACGTTATATGTCAAAACCAAGTACTTTTGGTGCAAAAAAATACGTATTGTTATATTTATCATACCTACACACAATAATAAAAGATTGGAGTCCTCTGATTTTTATCTTTGCATCTTTAAGCTTGGTGAATAAGTGGGTTAGCTCTGATTCATTATGTAATTGACTTCAACTCGGTTATATAAATATTTACATTAAATGTTAATAATATGTTGCAGATGTGCACGAGTATTGGTGTTTGGGGAAAACGTTAAGTAAACGTTGCTACTGCTAACAAGTTAACGCTTATTTCAACTTTGTTTTACCTAATAATGACATTCAAGAAGAGCTCCTGCTCGTCGTTCATTTGATCGTCCAAATAAATCACTATGTTAAAAGAAGACTATATATTTGTCATAATTTGTAAATTATAATAACAAGGAAAAGAACCTTCTTACTACTACTGTATAAACAATCAGTTATATTTTAGTATAGTTAGAACATTCGTTTTTTGAAGCATGATAGTGTACTATGCTTTTGTACCAAAAAACAAAATATCATACAATTTCAAATTGTTGTCGGAAACACACAAAATAACCCTAATTCATAAAAGCAGAATAAAAACACCAATGCATAACTGAAATAAAATGATATTTGGAACAAAACGAAGACTGCCACTTGAATGAAATGTTGATATATTCTTTTTCTAATTAAGCATGCGCAACTGATATTTAGATAACTATAGTAAGATAACATAATGTTACACTTTTGTGCTTCGTCCACAAATCAAGATATTGAGCTTTAACCCTTATCTTTTTAAGCTATTTCTTGTAACACGTCCTCCCCTTAAATTTTAAAACGGAACATTATGTGAACTTGATTTTGCTATTAATAGATAGGTAGGACCTTCTCCTATCCAACGAAACCAATTTAATCAAAATCGACCAAAGCATTACGTATTTATGACATCATAAAGTACTTTCGGATTGGAAAATCAGGCAAAATTGCATAAATGGCAAAAATGGCCACCGAAATCAAAATTTTGCTTTACAAATTCCTAACGGATTCTTTGTCGATTTTTTTGCTAATTAAGAAGGGAAATGATAGTGCTAACATTATCTTGTAAGTTTGAGTCTTATACAGGGTGTGCCAATAAAAACACAAGATTTGAAAACAAAAATATTTAAAATATAAGCAGGCCTTTTTTTATCATAAAACCTTAATGATATTAAAATAGAACTTTTCCCCTTCATTATTCTTTTTGTTTCATCCAATTCGGATATTCCTGTCCGGAGATAAGGATTTTCAAAATGGAGCACAAATTTCAATCTGGTCCGATTTGTGGTCATCGGATGAAGGATGTTAACCTAGGGTGATATGCATCCAACACATTAGCCCCTATAAATTAAACCTGCTAAAACTAATTTTACAATTATTTGTGGCTCAAAGATATCATTGGTCAATTATTTTCATTGAAAACAAAACAGATGATCGATTTGAAGAAAGAATTATAAGCAACTATGAAATTTAGTTTTAGCAGTGTCAGCTTTCCTGTGGGTACTTCAGTCAGTGTCACTCTAAAATAAAACAAAAAATTCAAGGGCTGTCGTATTAAACTTTTATTATAAAAATGAATAGATAAAATGCGAGACTCGAAGCAGTAGCTGCAATTGTAATTTTTGGGGAAATTACATTGGGTATTAAGATAAACTTTACAATCAAGGTCCACATCATGCCAGATATTCAGAAACTTTGAACACGAAATGTTGGATAGAAAACAATTGAAATCGTTATTTCTGGCAATTGTAAAAGTTATTCTTAGATCATTTTTGGCTTGATTTGATACTTTCAATGCTTTTGATATAATACCAAACAAAAAATGTAAGTAAGGGATGAAAGTTTTCTTCTGGAGATGAAGTAACTTGTCATTTAATGTTTTGATTGCCACTTACTTTTTGTTATTGATCATGGAATTGAGATCAAGAAATCGGACCAACCTAATTTTTAAGGGTTTCACAAAACTTTTAATAACTTCAGAATTAAACGCTCAAATGTTATGACACAAAATGCTACTTGAAGCTGAGATTATGTACAATAACATTTGGTAATTGTTTTAATTACACGTAGCCTAATTCTCCAGAAAAAAATCACAAAAAATCTTGCGTTTTTATTGGCACACCCTGTAGTATGCATATTTTTTTCAAAATGACGACTTTAAAATTTCCGGGATTTCAACAACCCCCTACACCCCAACTTTGACGGCTTACCTTAACCCCACCTTAGGTGCTACCCCCCTAGTTTTTTCATCAAAATTACTGCAAAGGATGTTAAATAGATAACCCAAGTGCCTGTGGCTGGTTGCTTTTGCGTTATTTTGAAGCGGGGACGGAAAAACCATAGGGGGGATGCAACGCTCCCCCCCCCCCTTCGGAGGATAAGGGTTAAGTGGACGCTAAATAGTAAAGTGTTAATTCGCCCACATAATACTATATTGTTGTGTAAAGAGATTTACTGAATCTGAATAGATGTGTATTGAATTGAAAAGAATGGCAATGATAGCAGGAATCGATTTAAATACAAATCTAAATGAATTCACTCGCATTACTTCACAGTATATCTGAAATTCATAGATCAACAACATCTTTATTATAGCAAATGCTTTTCCACATGTTGAGAATGAAGATATTTATTTGGGCTAACCGAGACACAGACACTTATTATAAACCTCTCTTTATAAGAAAATCACAGGTTTTTCTACCCAAATAAATTTCATACGTGTATAGAAAACCAATATTTTAATCACTTAGGCGAAATCAAATCACTTAATGGTCAAATCTCTACGCTAAAGGCTTTGCTAACGTGGCATAGACTAACACCAATCTAGAGTACAAACTATTTTATAGGAAGGCTACGCGATAAAGTTATGCCACAGGCTAACAATATGCACATTACGTAATAACGTGTAATAAAATGAACTTTAAGATGTTCATATTACTTGATTGAATATATTACCCTTTGACATTGTTGCAGGTATATAAAGAAAGTAATTTCCATTTATTTATTTAAAATTAAGATAATGTAAATAATATGTTAACAAACATATCATTTGTGAAAAAGTGTCTAATTACCCTTCCTTCTTATATCAATTCCTACTTAAGATTTCCTACTCATTTTACAGCTACAGACACGTAATTTCTTCATTCAACACCATGACAACAATGCTTTAAACATGATTAAATCCTCTCTCAAAAAGACAATTACACAAGTAATTAAGTGGGCATACAAGCCGAGCACTAATGTAATAGTGTTAATATTAATTATTCAGCAAGTTCATTACCGAACGTTAAATTGTATTGTGATTGTATATAATTCAATTAAATAGAGATAACTTTATTCATCTGGTTGATGTTACAATCAGGGTACTTGCTAGTCACCAAAATAGGTGTGAATACTAAGGTATGAGCCGGGGGAGTGGGTTCACTCCCCAGTTCAAAGGCTCGCTAGTCAAACAGCTTGCTAGTCTGAAGGCTCGCTATAGTCCGAACACTTTATCCAAACGAGTATGTGTAGAATACTTTACAACACTATGGTTTAAATCATAGCTACTTTACCATCACCAAATATTGACGCACAAGCTAACAGAAGATAGAACAAGTGTCCTTTGAGAGCCGTTCTAGTTTTTTGACCATGAAAATATCACGCCAGGTCAGAGGACAGTTTTTTTATTTATTTATAACATTCGGCTGAAAGCCAGGCTAATCCCAATAGTGCATATGCATTAATTTTAAGGGATGCCTCCGTGGTGTGAAAGACAGAATAATGGATAGAATTTTCGATTTTAGATGCAGGAGGAAACCGAAGTGCTCGGAGAAAACCTGCGAGGACGAGTATGGATCGACAACCAAATTCACGTACAACCTAGGTCCCGACCGGGAGTCGAACCCGGGCCGCAGCGGTGAAAGGCGAGGTCAGAAACGCTGCGCCAACCCGTCCTCCAATAACACATACTAACGCCATAAATTAACACAGCCAGTACTTAGAACATATGCAAATGAGCTCATTAGACGAAATTTAATTTTCATTTCCCGGGTATATCCCGGGTGAATATCAGGAAAACTTGGTCGCTAGATTTTGTCTTCCTCGACGTGACCTGTCAGATAGGATCGGACTTTGAACCCCTGTAATCACAAAAGGGTTAATGCAAATAGAAAATGAAAATGTGGATGGAAATATTTAGAGTTTTTTTCATTACATTTTTTTTACTGTCAATTTTAAGCTTTCAAAATCATGAGGTCAAATCTTATTACGTGTAGCGTGTTTTACAACATTTTATGTAAAATGGCTTATACAAACAGCAATATAAGATATTAGACATTATATATATGACATTTGAAAAAAAAAATCTTTCCTGTAAGACTTTTAAATCAGTAACTATTGACCAAATAATTCGAAGGAAAATTAAGTACAATTAAACATTCGAAAGGGACATGATGTCGGTCGTCACATTATCCCGATATACACAGTGAACATCGTAAACGACAAGTCACAACTTTCGTCTTGGAGTTTATCAGGCAAATCTGACGTCATTTACCATACATCGATGTAGCAGCTCCGAGCGAGTGACTGGGACATGTGCATCCACTTTGCATATCATTTACGGGCTATTGGGAAATTATTTTATCATGATAAAGAAATGGAGAAATACGCATCGTACACTAGAACATTAATAACAATAAGACAAATCACAAACAGGCCAGGATTTCAT
>JXSR01S004872.1:37132-55097 GCA_000969725.1 Ophiothrix spiculata
GGGGACATCAAAAGACGCATCCCAGAACAGTACTCCAATTCCCCACCAGCCCACATGCCTGATATAATAGAGCAGCCGCCAGCCTCGGATGGTCTGCAGGAGTCCTATTACCCCGGCTACGACTACAGGAATCCGTTCCAAGAATATAGAAATCGATGGCAGGATGTGTTATATCCAGACTACCAGTCCGACAAAACGGTGAATGACAATCACGATTGGGGTGATGATGACGGGGGACATGATACTTTGGATGACCAGAAGGTAGAAACAGAAGCACCTGCAAAGGAGGTCACCACAGCAGTGGTGGCATCTGGTAAAGGAACAGAAGAGAAGGAAGAAACAAATGAAGATATAGGTAGTGGAAGTGAGTATTGGATCTTAAATCTGACACTATTATCTGAAAAAGTCTTTGATCAAAAATTATGTCGAATCTGAAACTAAAAAACAAATATGTTAGACATCTGTGTTCCAAACAGTCAAGATGTTTGGGTATCAGTGGTTTGTCCAGGGATGGAAACCCCAACATGCTCATCAAAATATTATTAAAATTAGCGATTTTTCTTGAGACTTGACTTGCTAAGCCCCTGTACAATGATGCAAATGCTTCTGAGCTCACCAGGAAAATATCCTATCACAGATAGAATCTATTAGATGCACTTGTGTACGTATGAATTTGACAGGTCAAGTCATAAATCAAATATCCATCATCTAAAAAGTGTATAAGAAAAATTCACTTAGGGTATTTTATGCCTGTTTCAAAGGTTTTATATTTGCTCAATCTGCAGTCACATACCTGATGTATATGTGGTTTTTTTCCAGAGTTAACCCTTGCTGACTGGCACACAGATGACAGTGTAACTCTGGGTCAAGTCGCTGGACTGGCTCTAGATGGCGAAGGAAATGTTCATGTGTTCCACAGAGCTGACAGGGTGTGGGGCATGGAGTGAGTATTAAGTCATGTCATCTATTGTAGACGACAGTGTAACCCTGGGTGAAGTCACTGGATTGGCTCTAGATGGCGATGGAAATGTCCATGTGTTCCACAGAGCTGACAGGGTGTTGGGCATGGAGTTAGTATGTCAATATGCCTCCGGCCTAGTAAATTTATAGGGCCTAGACCTAGTTAAACCCAAGGCCCCCACTTAATTGTAACCAATCAGAGGACAGGAATCTATAAATGAGGTATTATATATGGTATACAAATGTTGACTGTTTGAGGGGCATGGTTAAAATTGTTTCCCAGAGATGATCTCAAGATCACTTGAGGGGAAATCATTTTAGCCATGCCCCAAACAAAAAGCAGTCAATATTCATACCTAGCTTATGCACTGTCACGCATATAAAGTTCGAGTGACACATCGCAAAATGAAAAGTGTGCCCTGGGCCAAGTAAATTTATAGAGCCTAGTTTTTAACTAATCAGAGGACAGGAACCTATATATGAGCTATAAATAATTAAAATTTAGTTAGTTTGGTTAGAATCTATGAATTTTGATATCCACCTTTTTTTCTCAGAAACAAACACTTCTCAATAAATTCCACATTGAATCTAAGCTATTCTCTCTTAATTCTTTAATGCTTTACATTGATTGTAATGTTTGAAATCAAAATCATTCATTTCTACATTTATATTTCAGGAGTTTTGATGCCGACAACCAATTCACCTCGTCAGATGATGGACCAATAGCCAACAACACTGTGATAGCATTCAGCGCTGATACAGGCAAGATTGTGCATCAATGGGGAGGAAAAGTGTAAGTTGGCATGGCATTTTGTGTGTGTAATGTTAGAGTTAAAAAATGTATGTAATTTTAAAATTAGAATTGTAAATATTCAATTTGTGAGTATAGCAGAGTGCTTTTGATGCCGAGCTGAAGCATTGTCTATTGTAATTTCTGTAAACTTGCTTCTTACAGCATAATGCATTGTTGTTTGATGGGGCGGGGATGGGAAGTGATCTTAGTGTCCATCTGTCAGCTTTTGAGGTGTTTAGACTACCATCTAAAATTTTGGTTTGAAAAGGAAGGGTATTATGTCATAGTAGTGGATGGCTGCAGTGTCGTCCTGCGCTATCTGTTACTGTGAAAAGGGTTAACATTTGCTTGCAACTTGCGCATACTAAGTTTAATGCATACTTTGATGGATTTTAACCTAACCTGAGTCAAAGGTGGAATCCTAATTTGTTGATAAGGTCAAAGGTCACTTACAAAGGTCACTGGTCAAGTTAAGTCTTGTTGAAAGTTTAAAAATGTCAAATTGGCTGCAATTGAAACTTGGTTGATGGATATAATATGGTAACCTTCATTTGTTGATCAGGTCGAAGGTCATATATATGAGATCAGGTTATAGAATATTCTGAACATAACAAACCAGGCAGATCTCGCCAGTACAACAAGCAAATCAAGCTCATACACAGATATGCCAACTTATAGGCATTTTAATCATTTTTTATAGGCATTTTAATCATTTATTTATGGGCATTTTATTCATTCGTAGTCAATGGGTATGAATTAACTTCCTTATAAGGTATAATTGGCCATCTATTATGAGACAATATATGACAGCACATTAGCGTTACGCTGAGTGGGCCAACGCGTTTACAAAAATTGCGGCGCGGTTTAGATATACGCACGTACATCTGCACAATTCTTTACTTGAATTGGAATGTTTTATGTTTGAATAGGGGTGTACGTTTTTCAAATAATGGTATATGTTGTTTTTTGCAAATAATTGACTTCATTCTTGATCTTAAGATGTTTCAAATTTTTGACTAAGAATGAGAATAAATGATAATATTTATTGTTTTGCCTGTCACATATTGTCTTATAATGGATGGGCATACATTATTTTTTCGTAATGGGCAGCCCCTCTGGGGGCACCCATAACTCAAAATAATGTATGCCCATCCATTAGGAGACGATAGATAACAGGCAAAACAATAAATCTTATCTTTTATTCTCTAAATGTAAACAAAAATCCACTGTAGGGGTTGTAATTACACATAATAGGGCCTTGCAATCTGGATTTTTGTTTATACTGTCCAATAAATTATTGTCCGGCCTATAGTAGGATTTTTTGTACTTTGAATGGTTTAGAACACAACTCCGAGTGTCAAAGATAAAGTAGCTTACAGATGCTGCTAATGACAGAGACTTGATAGTTTGAAACCACTCTCACTGTATTTGTATTTTACACTTGGTTCATTTTTGTCTCTATTGATCATTGTTTATATGTTTATCATTGTGATATCCTAATTGGTAATGTTGTTGTGTTTGCCTTTTTTGACAGTGATTCAGCTGAAGACTGCGAGGCATGTTTTAATGGTTTCTACATGCCGCATGGCTTATCCATTGATCACGAAGGCAACATATGGATGACAGATGTTGCCCTCCATCAGGTCTTCAAATTCACCCCTGGTGGCGCCGAAACCCCGCTACTTATGCTTGGGGAGAAACTGGTGCCTGGCAAAGATAAGGACCACTTCTGCAAGCCAACTGATGTAGCAGTAGATCCCAACACTGGAAACTTCTTTGTAGCGGATGGATATTGTAATAGCCGTATCATGAAGTTTTCACCACGGGGAGAATTTCTTATGGAATGGGGCAAAGTTCCACACAGTAAGTTGGTTCACAACTGTAATAAATAAATAAATAAATACTGGGGATTTATAGTGCGCTATGCCTCCCAGATTTGTAATTCCACTCGGCCTCTGCACACTTTACAGGTGTTCGCTGACCACTGTGGCCCAAGTAAGCTCCATTCCACACCAAGCATCATTTCAGGTTCTGCGACAACCTCTAGGGGCGCTGAACCTTGATCAGCCCACATACGTACAATCGCTGCCCGGATCAGCTCCCTGAGTTTCGTACGGGTTTCCACGAGACAATAAGCAGTTAGTTCCTTGTCCAAGGGAATATCAAGCACACTCAACTTTTTTGGCACCAGCGGGGTTCGAACTCGGGACCTTCCGCACCGCAAGCGAGCGCCTTACCGATTGAGCTAACTTGACTGCTTGGTTGGAGAGTTAAAATAAGATAACCGTACTGACTCGAGTAATGTCCCACCCACCTTTTTTGAACGTGAACTTGGGATCAAAGTTAGGGGCTGGGACTTTACGCGAAGACACATGAGAGAGAGACAGGACTAACCGGTCTATCTACTGAGGTAAACAAAAATATGGATGCCAGTGTATTCTCTGAGCTAGAGGGATCGAATCAATCTATCCATTTTAATGTTTTGAATCAAACATTTCAGGATTTTGTTTTTTCAACAGACACTTACAGGAACGTATCAATCAAGGTTTGATATGGTGAAATTATTTTTGAGTGTTCGATTGTGACATTCGCCATTTCGGGAGTAACAATCGAGATTGCGCATGTCCGATAGATATGATAGCGCATGCTCTATTTATTTTTACCGTTTTATGAACGTAAACATCGCCATCTGTTGACGATGAGAACACAAAAAACAGTGGAAAGGTGTATATTCATCCGCGATCAGCCGTGATATTCCCACAAATTATGAGACATTTTGGATAAAATGTACCCATTTCTATCGTAAATTGAGATCATATGAGTTTGCAACTAATTTTTGAAGCAGATTTTGATATTATGATGATTTTTCTAGGTGATTCAGCTAAATATGGCCACAAATTAAATGGTATTGGGATATTTTGGTAATGATAATTTGGCAACTCCTAAAGAATACCAATAGGACTTTACACCCGTGTACATTAATTTCCCAATTTTTTTTGTAAATATAGGGGTGGTACATTGTCCAAAGGTGGGATTTTACACGTGTTAGTACGGTAATTGTTTTGTCTGTGTTATATGGTGCAATGATAGTTGAATAGTACATCATGCATGCGACTTGACTGCATTAAATGTTAAACACACCACTGTCTCATAGTTTTTGTGCAACAGGTCAGATGTCCAAAAATTCAAATGTGCAATTCCAACCTTGTCGTGCTTGGAAATGTTTGGGCAAGAATGACAAGCTGACATATCAATTATATACCTTATAGGGTTGGTCTCAACAACAGATGAACAGTTGAATTGTAAAATTTTAAATCCATGATAGTTTGTCGCAATCTCGCGGCAATATACTATGGTGTTGTGCTATATTGCAAAAGTTCAATATTGCAATTGAATTCTGGAAAGCAACACTGACCCAAGCCCATGCTGTTCTACTCAAGCACGAAGGATCAATGTCCAATATTGATTTTTTTTTCAATAGTAATTATAATCATCATTGTAGGGTAATATGCCTTCTTTTGCATGTGCAGGAGCATGGACTTTCCTGTAGTCAATTCTGGGTTTTTTTTCACAACTTTAGCTTTCGCAATCTTGGTTGATCACAAGTGAGTTGGTCCACCGTTTTTTCTGGGAAATTTGATTGTAGTCTCTTTACCAGGACGCTGATGGTTTACAATTAGCAGTGTGTCATACATGTGATCTAGAGTATATAGAGACCCAAATACATATGCAAGTTCGGGAAGCTATCTGAATATGCAAGAAGGGGGCCAAAACATTCAACCATAATGAAGGATTCACTCTAGATCTCATGCATTTTTAAATGGCTAACAACATTGATATTTTCCATTTAAACAGAGTCCAGTGGCTATCCATCTGATGCATTCATTATACCGCACAGTCTGACTTTCTTAAAAGACAAAGATGTACTCTGTGTGGCAGACAGGGAGCATGGTCGAATCCAGTGCTTTGATAGTGGGGAAGGGACCTATGTGGACTCCTATAAGAGAGATTTGATGGGCAATAGAATATTTGCTGTACATTATAACCCCTGGAATGGTAAGTGATTCATGAAGATTGAGATTTTAGTTCATTCTATTAACCCATTCATGGCAGCAACCTGAAATCAACATTGCACTCTCAGTGCGGCCCAAAATTTAAGTAAGCTCCACATAACGAATCATATCCATCAATAGTTAGTCAAAATTATTGCATTCTAGTCAGGCATAAAACTCCATTTTTACACTACATTTTTTCCTTGTTTGATGCCAAGCTTGCTACCTTGTCAAAAACAGTGCCTGTTTCGTAGACTTGCAGTACACGGTGCACTTGTCAACCAAAAACTTTCTTTATCTTGACATGCAAGGTTGAATACTTGATCTTTGACCAATATCTCTTTTGGGAAATTACTTATCCGAAATCAACCAATCTGATACACACATGTTAAACTTTCATATGATACTAAAACATGGCCTACATGCTGATATATCAGGGCCGTACTCTGACAACTGAATGGTAATTTGACCGAGAATGCGGCTATCAAGCCAGTCAAGCGTTGTTCCTTGCTTACGCACAATTTGGCGGAAAAATGTAAGATGCGTATTGCGTTGTAGTCAAGTAATAGTAGCGCGCAACAGAACGCAGAGCGGAGTCACTACGTCCTCGCGCAGTATCCGTCCAGGCATGGTGCCTGCAAGGTGCAATCCCCTAACTTAGCCGAATTTTTAGGGTGCAAATAGACCAGTTTCCTATCTGTACTTTCTTTAATTTATGATCAGGGCATGTAGCCAGTGTTTATAATGCAATGGTGCTATGACGTTCATAGACGGTGGTGGCATACAGCTGTGAACTCCATTGACAGCGGCCACAGTGAAGGGTTAAAGACAGGGTTGTAAGAACCAATTCAACAATGGATGAAAAGAGCCCTTAATTATATAACCCTAACAGTCGTAAGTCTCACTAAATCTTATTATTGAAATCACCTAAAATGTGCAAAATCCAAATATGTCATAGACGGGGGTTACATATGGTAAAGGAATCGGTGCCCGAGCAGCAACTCGGCGGTGGCCTACTAATGGTATAGGCAGTTTGGGAAGCGAGAGGTCCCGGGTTCAAATCCTGGTGGAAACACGCTTTTTCCGACACTCACTTTCTGAGGAGATACAAACAAACAATCCTGTATTGTCAAGTTAGGATTAATACAAAAATGACTTATGGTAAATAGCCCAATTTTTCTTGGGTTTCAAAAATTGCACCCAAACCACCCTGCCGAAGCTGGGGGCGGTGCGCAACAATGTGTTGGTAATTGGTGTTAGCAGGACCACCCTCGCTATACGCTCATTGAATGATCACGCTTCCCCAAGATAAGGACGATAAAGTGATATTTATGGACAATTCTTGATATATAACTTAGCCAGTATATAGAAGGTCTGTGGTGTTGAAATTTTCATTTCAAGTGGGAGTCGGAATGAATCAACATGAGTCCTCATTTTGAATGACTGTTATGCAATTTTCACAAGCGTTGTTCAATATGTGTTTCACTCACTCCACATTATATTGCATAAAGTCTAGTTTCAGAAAATGCTTCTCATTTTCTCCTCGTTGCCATGGGAACCAAACAAGTCAGCTGATTAGATGAGAACAAGTGTAACTCAAAAACGATAAGTGCTACAGATGTTATATTTTACAGATGGGTATATTGAGATAATATGCGCAAAAAAAAAAAGAAGCTTTTTGTAGGTTGCAATGGTAACCAAGATGCAACCAATCAGGACATTGTTAGGCATTACATGTCAAAAAATAAAATAGATATATCATCCCATTTCCATTGAAGTTTTCAAAATCATTTGGTATATTAACAACTTTGAAAGACTATCAGACATATTTGCCACAAATTTTCAGGGGCTCCTTCATCTAAATTAACTATTATCGTTGGAATCGAAAGTCAGATTTGCATCAAACAAAAACAAATTCCACTCAAAATGTGAAATTCAAACAGAGGTCGACTGCTACCCTACTTAAAATTGCTACCTGATTTCATGGATTATTTCTGCATTGAATTTTTTACGAGTTTTTATTCCAGTAGAAACTCATTATCTGATTTAAGAAAAACCCTGTTTTCCTATACCATTATACTAGTTTCTTTTGGTTTTTATTATATTCAAAACCCTGATATAACGAATGTTTGGATATAAAGAAGTAATTTCTCTGTTCCCACTAACTTATAACTTATAACGAGTTTCCACTGTACATGAAATACATTTGGTGTTTAACCTAAGGGCTGACTTGTTTTAAATGTCCGGGTAAAATGTTGTGGGTTTCATATAGGAAAATTTAGTGGCTATATTGCACATTTTTATGCCATAACGATTTTACGCACATTGCAAATTTCTTCACAGGTGGTGTGTTATATGCTGTGAATGGTCCTTCAGGAGACAGGGTACCAGTGCAAGGATTTACACTAAGCTATGGGGACAAGCAGGTGTTGCAGGCATGGAAACCAGCAAAAGAGGTTAGTAATACCCTACCCCCCCCCTTTTTTTTCATCAAGCATGGAGACTTGGAAAAGAGGTTGGTATTTTGGGATGTGAGTTTGAACCTTGCTACAACCAGCGGTTAATGTCCTTGGGCAAGCCATTTACTCTTCATTGCTTCATTGACCAGAGCATTACTAGAAACACTGCAATATAAGTGAAGATAGATATCATGTAAAAATGAAGAAACTTTATGTTGTTTGTGTAAGAAGCATTGGTTGAGGGACAGTCAATGTTACTGCTGAATCAAGTGCATTATATAAGTGTGACATTTTTATTAGAGGTTAAACAGCTAGAATAACCCCCCGCCCAATAAAAAAATCAATGAATAAATAATAACAACAATTGTAATTAAATTAACAAATTATTTCATAACTGTGTAGATAATAAATATCAAGTAAACTATTTCATGCTTATATACTTTATGTTTTCATGCCTAATGATTAGAAAAATAATGATTTATAGACCAGAAAATGAATTGCATTTCATTCCAATTCAATAGTTTTGTCATAAAACTTCATTCTTTGCATATATTCATTCACCGTGAAATTTGACTTTTAGTAAACAAAATTTCTGAAATATATCCTGAAAAGTGCCTCTTTAGTGCTAACCCTAATTACAAGTTCAAATTTGCACACAATCAGTTAACGTGAACGAGGACCTCACGTTCTTGGTATTGTGTTCATGAGGCACTTTTTCTGTCAGCAATTGTTGCAACGTGTAAATTTGGCGTCGGAAATTCTTAGAAAGTCATGTTTTGAAACAGTCTATATATATAGTTGTGAGCATTTTTAGGGTCTTAGCAAAGTGTCTCCAGGCAACATTGACACTGTATCTGTGGCAAGTAAGTAAATATTAGGCCAAAAAAAATAAATTGTTTGTTTGCCCTCCAGAGGAAAAATTGAAATTTTGGGTCGGTCGGTCGGTTGATCTTTTTTTTTTTATTATTATTCTTCACATATATTTTAAAGAATGCTGTCATTTCATGGATTTTATTGCAAATACCAAGCAATGCAGGGCTGTGGGTCATTATTTAGAGGAAATATGCATTTTATACTACTGAATGTGACTTTATACTGCTAAATTTATGTTTCCATTGAAAATATTGAGTTTTCATATTTTACATGTTTTATAAAAAAAAAAAATCGCGACCAAAATTTTTGGCATTTTTGGGGTCGGTTGCGAAGGGCAAACAAACATTTTTTTTTTAGGCCTTATGATGAAAGTGACCTCAAGCCAGGGAACCTGTGCTTGCTGCCATCATCTTGTTGTCGCTCATGAAGTAGAGTCATTGTAATTCCGAATCAAAACCTGACTAGCTAAGCCAACCAAGTAAATCTTGACTTAACGTACACAGCGTGTGCATTTTATTTCAGAAGCAAAGTGTGTGTGTTTCCTACAGCATGTATTGCAATTTGCCCTGATCTAGGTGTGCCAATTTTCCTGCAATTTCCATTTTGGAGAGACTCTAGTATGTACGAGCATGCGATAAATGCTGGAGGTACAATAATTCACCTTACTTATGACAGGGGTAGAAAACATAGTAGTAAACATTACCCTAGACCCAAATATACATCTATCATCGATAGGAATTTTTTACCTCCTCTCGGCAAACCTTTAGCGACAAATTCAACCAAAATACCCCCAAAGAGTAGGGTTTTATTTAATAGTCAATATTTTTGCAATTTAAAGGATGATATTATTGTTTTAAAAAGAAAAATAGATTTACTTCGCAAGGGAGTACACTGCATACTTAGGTAAATGGTACGCTTCCGAGCTAGCAATAACCTCAAATTCTATTGGCTGAAAAATCGTGTTGTGACTGTGTAGAACCAATCATGATATTTGTACGAAATTTGTCATTGATTAATTGACTAATGATCGGTAATTGTAAATCAGCTGTTTGTGCTTTTCGCCAGTGTAGAATTTCTTGCGTAATGCAGGTAAGTTATCAAGCTTTGGTATGATTTTTTGAGCGAGTCCATGTGGATTCGTGCTGTTGTAATTTGGTGCGAGTCTCTACGCGAGTCGACTCGCGCCGAAATTCTAGCCCTGTTTTAAGGTATCCTGCGTAATGGACATTATCTGCAGGCGAAGTACTTTTTATTTCGCCTGTAGATAATGTCCATTACGCAGGATACCTTAAAACAGGGCTAGAGGTATCCTGCGTAATGGACATTATCTGCAGGCGAAGTAAAAAGTACCCATGTATTTTAAACTATTCAGAGTCAATTTTGGGAAATACACTAGTAGCTGTATTTAATTGGTTCAAATTAATAGGCCCAACGTATCAACATGAAAGTATAATTGAATTCATATTTGAATTGACATTGATTATCACTTATTGATTATTTGACTCTATTCCATTCCAGGAGTTTCAAAACCCACACGATGTAGAATGCTCTGCTGATAACACTGCAGTCTATGTAGCTGAGATTGGACCCAACAAAGTGTGGAAATTTGACGTCGATGTTGGTAAGTTTGAGCTGCTAATCGTATAAAATTGAATATTGATTTGTTTGAGGTTGAAGCAGTGTAGGAGGATCAAGGGTTAAAGACTGCCAACCTTATTTCAGACTCTGTTACAAGATCCATAGCATATCCCTTGTATTCTACAACATTGTGAACTGGTGGTATTGTATTGTGTAAGAGACTAGTAATTATTGAGTAGGATTGATTAAGGTCAAATCACTGTGTATAAATATATTTTACATGGATCCTTCATAATTTTGGTATTATTTTGTGCTAATTTTGTTGCTATCACATGGGAAAAATATTGTAAATAAATTCATTTGAATATTCAGCAAGATTTTGTATGTTGTTAAGATTCAAGAAATACGGACTAATTTACTTCCTCATATGGTCATATTGGTTTTTGTGTGTTAATCGGCTGCTTCTTGCATACTACAAGATTTATAGAGTATAGATGTCTTTGATGATACTCACTTGTTTAATATGGTCATTCCATATGGAAACACATCAGGGCCAATTAAACTTTTAATAAACCATTACTTTTTAAATGAAAGGTTATATCATATGATGATTTGTAAAATCATTCCAAACAATCAGATTAACAATTGAACTTTTATAAGGAAATAGGTTCATATACATGATGCTGACTAAATACATAAAATAAGGTTTTAAAACTTCTGCATCACACAGATACCATCTGGTGTCATCAGCAATGTGAGATGTTCTGTATGCATGGGGCCGATTTCACTAATATTTAGCGTTGGTCGCTAATCCCGTTTTGATCGCTAACTCCATAAATGATCGCTATAGCGAGTATATTGAACAATTTAGCAATCATTTTTGGAGTTGGCGATCACAACGGGGTTTAGTAGTCATCATTAAATGTTAGTGAAATCGGCCCCTGATCGTTTCTGGAAACAATCAAGGTTAGTAAATATTTGTGGTGCAGAAGGTGTAACCTTCTTTTATGTAATTTAAATGTGGCATTCTTCTTGGTCAAGAGAAGGGGAAGCTAGTCCAGTCTCATCTGCTAGCAAGGAGAGTGTCCTTTGAAGTTTTTTTTCTTTGCATGGTTATTGTTATTTATATATTTCTTCTATATACATTTATTATACTCATTCAAACTAAATATATCCCAAATCTCAGAATTTGGTTACCAAAGAAGTGATAATTTATCACCATCCAATAGATAGTGTCAGGTTAATATTTTACTCATTTTTGCAGCCTTATTTGTGATTAAATGTTTAATTTCTCATGGCTGTATTAGAGTATATATCTTAAATTATTTTATTCCCAATTGCTAAATTAAAACATACCCAGTATCAGAAAGATTAGACCCTAGAAACTTGATGAAAATTTGACAGACCCTTTTGTGTTTTATCTATCATATGAGTGGTGCTCTGGCAAAATGAGCGGAAAGTCGCAATTGAAGATTTTGAATAAATGGCTGCTAAAGTAAAAATGTGACGAAAATATGAAATTTTGTTTTTTGACATAAAATGCATTTATGCATAAGTGTTAGTCTATACCTCGCGTTTTGAAGGTCAGTTATGTCGAGAAGTGCAATTATTCACGGGTAATTGATTGCGTTTTGCTATCATAGATATAGTAATCACTAACTTTAAAATTGATTTGCGACAATTTTTTACTGCCAGATTTTGAGTGGACTGCCTTGAATTTCGATCTCTAAGTGAAGATTGTAGAAAGAAAGTATGACATATTATATATCATTAGATAGCTGAGATTATAGAGAATTATGCCATAAACCCAATTTTGAAAATCACAACTTTCCGCTCGATTTTGCGAGAGCACCACTCATATTTTCTAATGATTATTTATTATGCATATTAAATTTACCCTGCTGTTCTCAGGCTCAGCAATAGCCGAATCTACAACCTGTAGCGAGGACTGTTTGAATGGCGGTACCTGCTATTACAACTCATTTTATCACCAGTACATGTGTGCATGCAATGCTGCATTTGATGGACCCACATGTGCAAATCCTTTTAGTAAGCTTACTGTGTTCTCTATTTCTCTATCATGTACTAATAGCCAGTATTCATTCCTCTAACCAGTGTTCCCGCTAAAGATTTTTGACTTTGCGCCAAAGCGACATAAAAGAAAAAATACGTCTCGCCATTGCCAATTTCGGAAAGATCACCTCAAAAATGAGAGTAATTTTGAATATAATCTGAATAAAACTGAAATAAGTGAATGCTGTGTATAACCAAAACCCTATTTTTGACTTTTTGTTTTGGGAACCCCTTGCGCCAATTTTTTGAGCTTCTGCGGCAATTTCGCAACATACGACCTTAACTGGAACACTGCCTCTAACATGTATCAAGTCATCACGTGAGTGCAGGAAAGCTGTATCTGCAATGGCTGCCATACGTTATATTTATTTACTGCCTTATCACTAGAATGCGAAAAATTGCACAAAATGTCTCCCCCATATGTCAGTGGCTCTTGAAATGAGCCACTGACCTAAGACTGGACATAATATCAGTGTGCGATGTAAATTGATGAAAAAAGGCAGCTATTGCAGATACGACTTTCTTGCACTCACATGATAAAGTATCTTTATTCCAATTGTAAATTCAACAGTGTTCATACAATATTCCACAATGGACTAGTAAATAAATTAATTCTCTATATTTCTTTAATGGACAGTGCTAAAGCACAAATGTTTTTTACACCATATATGCATTAATTTCAAAGTTTTAAAACTTAAGTTGGTTCTGTGGAATTTCTGTTTTATATGTGCACATCAAAACTATAGAATAAAGGACATATTTTGATTTACTCTTCAATGGAATGGCAATACAGGCAGACTTTGTTGTCAAATATGCATTCTGCCAACAAATGAGGAACATCTTCATTTTCCTGGTATATCCATGAGGTCGCAAATAGCATAAAAACAGGCTCAAGTGAGGTCCTCTATTTTGAGGATATGAACTCCCCCACTGCTGGTGGTTAGTAAGTGGCTGTGGGGACGGGTATAAATGAGGTGGGAAGGGTGTTTGGGGGGAGTGTGTGTAAATATAATGTTATAAACATAATGGCCCGTATTCCAGAAAGGTGTTTAGCTAAACCACAATTTCACTGAACATCAACTGTCCAGGAATAGAAATGACATGGCACTGTTGCAGCTTTCAAGCGGAACAGTTCAATGAGCCGTGCTGTTGACACAAATTAAAACCGTGGATTAGCTAAACACAGGCATGAGAATCTTCCTGTTTAAACAGGAATTCCTGTTTTTTGTGACCAAATTTCTGCGTTTTTGTGTATTTTTAGCCTGTTTTCCATTTGTTTTCACAATTTTCCTGTTTTTTCATGGAATTTCATTCTCATGCCTGTAAACACCTTTCTGGAATACGGGCCAATACGTTTGGAAAATGACTCATAATTTACATAGAAATGATGATGACATCTGAAGGATACCTTACTGTTTGCAATGCTGTGTGTTATCATTATGAATAAATGTGCATGCCATTTTCTATCCATACCAGACCCATGTGATCCTAACCCGTGCCTCAATCAAGCAACCTGCTTCAAGGCAGCTGAGTCAGCAAGCTTCTTATGTTCTTGTCCACCTGGATTCAGAGGAGCTAACTGTGAAGAAAATATAAGTAAGGAAAACGGATGGAGGAGATTTATCCCAAAAATCTAGCATTACTAAACAATTTAATTTTTTTTCTTGATATACTTTAAAAAAATATTGGTATGGTTTTCCCAGGTTTTATTGTTATCTCTATTAATCTGGTATTTATTTTCAGTAGAGACATGTGACATAGTTTGCGCTAGCTCAGTTGGTTAGTTCTCGGACTGTTAAACATGACCTGTATTGATCATTTCGTGTTCAAATCCAGCTGGAGCTGAGTGTGTGAAAACTGTATATATTCTATGAGGGTGGGAATTGTTCAAGCTAGGGTTGCGCCAATTAATGTAGGCTGCAGTAAGCCTTTTGCCATTTTGGCCCCAGGGAGTCCAGGTAGTGATTTAACCCAATGATTAGAACTAATTGTATATACTCTGTAAAGTGTGCCAAGGCCTCGTGGAATTACAAGTCAGGGGAGGCGTAGTGCACTATAAATCACCTGCATTTATTTATTTTTTTACATTGTTTCTTTGGTATATTGTTGGTAATCCACACATAATGTGGTGCTGACATGGGTAATCCACTGCATATTTTAAGAAATTTGTGTAAACATCTAAATATTTCAGTTATGTCTAACATATTTGTTTGAAAAAATATTGGCTTAGTATCATTACACGTTACTTGCCTTAAACTTTTGTACCGTTGATTTTGACATTTCACCGGTAATAAATCATCCAATATTTAGTCCACAATCCACTAAGTTACAATTTTTCATGCCTTGAAGGACAGGAATATGCCTTGAGGGTATCATTGTGTCCTTCACAACCCTCAAAGTAGACTACATAGTAATGGGTGGGCTAAATATTGGATGATTTATTACCAGTGAAATGTCAAAATCAGTGGTACAAAAGTTTAAGGCAAGGAACATGTAATGATGAGCATATTCTCTTCTTTTGATGTGTATATTTTAGTACCAGATCCGTGTTCAACTCAGCCATGTCAACATGCAGGTGTCTGTTCATCAGGCTCTTCAGGTTACATCTGTACATGTCCTGATGGGTTTTCTGGAAATAACTGTGAAATTAAACGTAGAAACACAAGATGACTATGGGGTTAAGATGGAGTAATGATAGCTTTGATTGCCGCTAGTGCCAACGTTTGGATTCAGGGGGCATAAAAATCATAGGTTATGGGGTGAGGCTATACCCCAGAACTCCTAGAATGTCTTTTTGCTTTGTAAAACAGGGTAGGCCATGGGGATATCTATCTATGCAATGCTGCCCATACTGCTTCTTGAAATTATATCCTGTAGCTAGTTTGTTCACTATTGCATTTAGTATTAAAAAAAAAGTTTAGGCCTTTTTATACAGAAGTTTGGTCAAACCTATTTTAGAAGAATACTGTTTGCACTTCAAGAGATATATCACTCAGGGGCATAGGCTATACTGCTGATCCATTGATTATTTGGTTTTGATGCATTGTGAGGATATAAAGGGCTCAAATTTGCTGAAATGTGAGCCCTTTTCATTCCCACAATGCATCAGAATCCAATAATCAATGGATATGCAATATCAGCTTATTGGAACTGTGTAGGTAGGCCCTTTCATCGATCTAGGGGCCAAACCACTTTTATTTTCCTTCCGACGCCCCTGCTTTCTCACTTGAATAATAAATACACATGACAATAGGGAACGAAGGAATGTTGATGTTTAGAGAAGGTAGTAATTTAAAAGTAATGTTGTGAATTTTGATTTCTTATCATAGTCTTAGGATAATTCACCTTTTAAGAAATTTGTGTAAACATCTAAATATTTCAGCTATGTCTAACATATTTGTTTGAAAAAATATTGGCTTAGTGTAAGCATATTCTCTTCTTTTGATATACATTTTAGCACCAGATCCGTGTTCATCTCAGCCATGTCAACATGCAGGTGTCTGTTCATCGGGCTCATCAGGTTACATCTGTGCATGTCGTGATGGGTTTTCTGGAAATAACTGTGAAATTAAACGTAAGAAATACAAGATGGCTATGGGGTTAAGACGGAGTAATGATAGCTTTGGTTGCCGCTAGTGCCAACGTTTGGATTTTCAGGGGGCATAAAAATCATATGTTATGCATCTGAGGCTATGCCCCAGAACTCCAAGAATGTCTTTTTGCTTTGTAAAACAGGGTAGGCCATGGGATATCTATCTATGCAATACTGCCCATACTACTTCTGGAAATTATATCATGTAGCTAGTTTGTTCACTATTGCTTTTAGTATTAAAAAAACAAGTTTAGGCCTTTTAGAAGTTTGGTCAAACCTATTTTAGAAGAATACTTTTTGCACTTCAAGAGATATTTCACTTAGGGGCATTGGAACTGTGTAGGCAGGCACTTTTCATCCAGGGGCCGTACCACTTTTTATATTTTACTTCCGATGCCCTGGTTTCACTTGAATAATAATTGTATGAGATAGGAAATGTAGGATGAGCACAGATAATATTTGTGAATTTTGATATTTGGAGAAGGTAATGATTTAAAAGTAATGTTGTGAATTTTGATTTCTTATCATAGGATAATCCACCTTTTCAGAAATTTTTGTAATTATCTAAATATTTCAGTTATGTCTAACATATTTGTTTGAAAAAATATTGGCTTAGTATAAGCATATTCTCTTCTTTTGATATGTATATTTTAGTACCAGATCCGTGTTCATCTCAGCCATGTCAAAATGCAGGTGTCTGTTCATCGGGCTCTTCAGGTTACATCTGTACATGTCGTGATGGGTTTTCTGGAAATAACTGTGAAATTAAACGTAAGAAACACAAGATGGCTATGGGGTTAAGATGGAGTAATGATAGCTTTGATTGCCGCTAGTGCTAATGTTTGGATTCAGGGAGCATAAAAATCATATGTTATGCGTCTGCGGCTAAGCCCCAGAACTCCTAGATTGTCTTTTTGCTTTGTAAAACAGGGTAGGCCATGGGATATCTATCTATGCAATGCTGCCCATACTACTTCTGGAAATCATATCCTGTAACTAGTTTGTTCACTATTGCTTTTAGTATTTAAAAAAACCGTTTAGGCCTTTTAGAAGTTTGGTCAAACCTATTTTGGAAGAATGCTTTTTGCACTTCAAGAGATATTTCACTCAGGGCATAGGCTATATTGCTGATACATTGATTATTGGGTTCTGATGCATTGTGAGGATGAAAAGGGCTCACATTTGCTGAAATGTGAGCCCTTTTCATTCTCACAATGCATCAGAATCCAATAATCAATGGATATGCAATATCAGCTTATTGGAACTATAGGTAGGCCCTTTCATCTAGGGGCCAAACCACTTTTATTTTCCTTCCGACGCCCCTGCTTTCTCACTTGAATAATAAATGCACATGACGATAGGGAACGAAGGATGAATATAGGTAATATTTGTGAATGTTGATGTTTGGAGAAGGTACTGATTTAAATGTAATGTTAATAATAATAATGCAGGATTTATTCAGCGCACAACATCAAAGCAGTCGCTGAGCACTTTACAATATTAAAAAGATAATATACACACAATCATATTTAAAGATCAAAAATACATGATAAAATATTAATTAAAAATGACAAGAGTCAGTTCA